>RJWJ010005679.1:0-66767 GCA_004363605.1 Indri indri | reverse complement strand
CTAATTAAACAATTACAGGGCGAAACAAAGCAGAGCCTAGCTTTGTTCTCAGCCAGACTGAGAAGGAAAGGAGGACACGTGCCAGGGAAGGGCGTTGTTTTGCTAAGACAGATCTAACTTCAAACTGTGAGCCAGGAAAACCGTCTTCTGTCCTGTGTCTTCTCAAGAATAAAAGCGACACTCCGAACAAAGGGCAGACGAGCAGAAACGGGGAGCGCGAGTTAAAAGAACGCGGGCAAACACTCTTGGGTGTGAAATTTTCCAGCTGCCGCAAAGCACCCGAGCATCTTTGAGAGTTATTAGCTTTGGAGGGCAGGGCCTCAGCCCCGTCTGTCTCTCGTCTTCACCTGTGAAGAGAGACACACAAAGAGAGCCCCACGTGATGGGGAGCCAGAGACTGGAGTGATGTGTCTACAGACCACGGAATGCCAAGGGTCACCAGCAGCGCCACAAACGAAGTGGCAAGGAAGGATTCTACCCAGAGTCTCAGAGAGGCAGAGCCTCGCTGAAAACTTGATCCCAACCTCTAGCCCCCAGAACTGCGAGGAATAAATTTCTGTTGTTTTAAGCCGTGTTCCATGACACTGTACCTGACACGTGATAGGTGCTAATAGACACTTGCTAGATAAATTCTCAAGTACCACTTAGGGCAAGACAAAGGAATTGGTAAGCAACGCCAGAATGCGAATATCTTTAGGGAGAAAAAGGAAACAAAAGGAAGGAGGAGGGAAAAAAAGAAATTAAAAGTTAATAAAGTGACCTTAGTCTTAGTCCTGGTTCTCTCCAACCAGCCCAGGGGGGGCTCGCCTACGCAAAAATTCCAGCTCATTCTGTCCGATTCTCTGCTCCAGCGAGCAAGGCCTACAGACCTTCTAATGTTCCCAACACACCCTTCTTATCTCCAGGTTCCTCCATAAACTAGTCACCAACCTTACAACCTGCACTCTTCCTTATCTTACAAACTCCTTGGAAGAACCCATTTCCCACCCACTCTGGTTACACAACCATTCAAACGCTCCATTGCCACCCGTCATCTGGGATCTGATCATCTCATGGTCCAGCAACATTTTTCCCACAACCATGTGGTAAACCTTTCCCAAGAAGGAGGGCTGTTATCTCCGGAAACTCGCAAACAGGGTTGTATTAATAGTTTGAGAGGCTCCCATTAGAAATTAATGGCTTGATTTCTCAAAGTGTGGGCCCAGGGCTGGGGAAGTTGCAGGGGGTGCGGAGGATCCAGTAATAAAGGCCAGGCGGGTCTCCTCCTGGCCAGCACCCAGAGAGACCCACCTTGCTGGAGGGAACATGTGCCCACTGCTCTTACTCTAAGCCACTGTTTTATTTGACCGAAGATTATAACACTAAGGACAAGAAAAAGCAGTTTGTAAACAATGGCAAAATGTGAATATTTGGGAAGGGGGAAAGATACTGTTTTTCGTCTTTAGGTACCTCCTATGTGATATCTGGCTGAACCAGCTAATGGCAGTGTCCTGAGCCTTGTGCTACACTACAGCAGCGACACAGACTCCACAGTCCTGTGCTTGAGCTGCTTACGTCAAAAAAGAAAAAGGCATTTTTTTCAAGGCAAACTCTTTGGTTCAATTCCCATAAATGGATCTGAGGCCAGTTCCCCTAGATAATTAATACCCAAAACCAAAATTGCCTCTTTTTTTTTGTACATATTGATCAGTGGCCTCTTGAGTGAATGGACAGTCTTGTCTTCAATTACTAAAAAGCCAGAAAACTTTGGTTCTGGGATGACAAAAACATCTGCTGAATGAAGATTCTCTAAAGATGGAAATTACATAAACTCTAGGGCTCCAGGTTAGTTATTCAAAATATTAATGACTTAATGAGAAACAGTCTATTTGGAAACTTTTGGTGTTGGTAGCTTAGTTCACATGCCAAATAATAAACTTTTCAGGCAGCATCTTGAGAAATCGGACAAATGAAGGAAGCAGATGGGAGAGATGTGTAAGCTCTTGGGATTGTTCTCAACATGAAGTGTGTTAAAGGCAAATACAAGACCTCGGCTACTGGGAGCTGGGCTGGTGGGATGTGGCCAAATGAAATTCAGACAAACAGGAAAGATCTTCTGTATCTCTGATAGTTGCTTTGCTTTAGTCTGATTTAACAGAATCTCAGTGGAAGCTAGGATGAATCTCCATCCTCCACTGACATTTTTCTAAAATAATCACATCATCTTTTTTTCCTGAATCTTCTCTAGATTTCACTTCGAATAAAACAATATCCAGGCTGGAAGAGACGCTGGGGGTCGTTTTGACCTCCCGTGGTCATTTTACTAAGGGCAGGTGTAGGAGGACCTTAGCTTTGCCAAGGTCATTCTTTGTATTCTGAACTATCTAACCGTCTAATCTTAAAGATCAACTAAATTGCCAGTAAGAATATCTCAGTCATACAGAGCATCACTGACGGCCTTCCCAGGTCCAACCAGTCCCTTCCACAAACTAATTACCTCTGGGGAGGTCAAGCTTGGAGCTAAACAAACAAAACCCTGGGTAAGAACAGAAGCGGCCAGCACAGGGACTATGAGATGAGGGGTCCTCCTCTTTTTCTTTCCTCTTTCTCCTCTTCCTCCTTCTCCTTCCTTTTTTCTCTTTTCGGAAACATCCCATCTGGAGCCGGTCTATGTCGGCTGCCCGGGTGTCATTGGGAATCTCCCTTCCCCATCAGCCCTCCGCCCTCTCCCGTGTTGGACTTCCTTGTCGCCGGATCCTGACTTCTGCCTGTTTAACTTACTCTCTTGTTTAGGTGCAACATAGACCCCAGAATCTGAGAAAGGGTGATGGGAGGGAAAACATTTATTTAGATATAAATAAATAAATAATATTTATCTGGATAAAACATTTATGTATTTAGATGTCACAAGTCTGAAAACATCTTTGACTGCCTAGGTATGAAAGTCCTTGAATCGTTGTTCTTCAGCATTTAAGGGCCTTGCCACAGTAACTACAAGTGACAAGCTCCCGCTCCGCCCCTGGGCCAGTCCTGTATTCCTTTGCCCTTCAAGTCTTGCGGCTTTGAGAGTGCAAGAAAAGGGACACACCAAGCTAACTCAAATAACAGGGGGGTATCTGCATGGGGTGGGAGATAGGAGGGTTTCTGGAAGGATATTCAGCAAAATTATATAACGAATCCAAGAACAGAACTGAGAAGCACCCATGTCGCCCAGGACTAGGAGCTGCGAAGCTGCCGGCTCCCCACTCCTGGGTCACACGGCCCCTCTCCCCACCTCGCCAACTCTCCTCACACGGCCTGTGGCTTCCTCACCTACCACAGGCACCCGGAGGCTTTAAAGCCTGCCCCTTGGGCCCATCCCCTGGCTGTACTTTACATCTTTCTTTGCCTTCTAACTCACAACTTTAATTTTCAACTTGGTAAATAGAGACTCCCAAGAAAGGAGTCCTTCTGAGCCAGAGGGGACACCTCCTTGGCTGCTGGTGGCGTTACCCACAGGCTGTCCCAGGCCAGGCTCCAGCCCTGCGTCCAGCCTGCTCTGGCAGGGACCCAGCAAGTAATAGATGCAAAGGAACGTGGTTTTAATCTGCATTTCTCTGACTTCTGATGAAACTGGGCTTTTCTTCATGCTTGGTGGTCTTTAGGGTGTCTTCTGTGACTTGCCTATGGGTGTCTTAGCTTTGTTTTTCCAATTGCTGTCTTTTTCTTCACGATTTGCATGAGTTCTTAGAATTTTCTAGGAACTAGTTCCTTGTCAGCTCTGGATATTGCGAGTGTGTTCTCTCATTCTGTCCTATGTTTATGTATTAACTTTGTCAGTGGGCCCTTGGTTGATCAGAAATCTTCAATTTTGATGTAATATAATCATTATTAATTTTTTTTTTTTTTTTTTTTTTTTTTGCCTTCTGGCTGTGCTTTAAAGTTTTATTTAAGATGTCCTTCCCTTGGACCACAAAGAAATTCATCTCCATTCACCTCCTGTTAACTTACTTTGCTGTTCATATCAGTCCTGAATCCATTCCGAGTAGTCCTTTGTATGTGATGTCGGGCTTTCCCCATGCACTGAAACACCTTCTGATACCTACAAATAGCTCACTTTTTCCCCACTGACGTCTGGGCCGCCTCTGTTGTGCCTGCCATCTGCAAGAGGTCTCCCTCTGAGCTCCCTATTCTGGCGTTCTGGTCTGTTTGTCTGCCCTTGGTTTTGTATTGTATCTGAATTCCTAGTTGGCAAGTTTGACTTAGCGTTTTGTGAATCTGTGTTTTTCCATAATACATTTAAGTAGGTTTTGCAAAGTCCTTAATTGGATGGTTAAAATTCCGATGGGAAATGCGAGTAGCAAAAGGCATTCTATGTGGGGAAATGACAGGCTCAAAGGTGGAGGAATGTGACCCGTAAGTCAAGGCCAAGGCACGTGACCCATTTTTGATGACGCCAAAGGAATCGTGGTGTCTCGATGTGGCAGGCTCCTTTCCCTTTGCAGAGTTTCACAAAGTCGAGATCAAGGTACCGAGAATATTTTCAGTTTACAAAAGCGCATAAGATGACCTATGTCCTTTGACTCATGCTAAGACAACTACCCGCTTTATCAGCTACGCTCTCGACGTGCTTTTTAAAAAGCAGTTTCACTTCCACATCAACAACGCTTTTGCTTCCTCTTGACTTTAACTTTCACTTCTGGTTTGCTCCGACTACTCCGTTTCAGAAGCCGTTTCCTTTCCAAGCACAGTAAACACGAACAGCTCTAAGATACAGCCTACACATCTCTGTCTCAGTAAGAACGATACCAACATTCCCGTGCTTGTCTCCTAAAATTCAAGTAGGTATTCAGCGTTAGGTGGTGTAGCAGGTTCTGTTGATTTTTGGATTACTCAAATCCTTCTCTTAAGAATAAAAAGGGGGGAAATAAAAGCAAAGTGTCCTGGTCAAACCAGACTCTGGTCAAATCAGAGCAAAACAGCTCCAGCGGGAGCTCAGAGCAAGTCACAGCCCCTTGGCGGCTGAGCAGGGAGAACAACTGCACGATGCGTTTCCTTTTCTCTCTCCTTTCCTTCCGCCCGACCCTTACTCCCATTTTCTCTTTGTTTCCAGCTGTCCTGGGTACAGAGTGAAGCAGGGTTAGGCTCCAGCACTATCGTAAAACACTCGCTGAGTCCGAGTCATTGAAAAGAAAACTAATACATGTTTTAAAAATAATTAATATAAAGTTTTCCAATGCTGTTTTCTAACGCCAAAGGTCTCTAGATACCTTTAGTTTCTGTGTCTTTCACTCCCTTCCCACCTGTTCATTTTATTATTTTTCCTTATTTGTACATTAATGTTAAATATACTTTTAATATTAACATACTCTTTTGCATGTATAATCACTTTCATACTTAAAAATAGTTAAGTGGCTTATTCCTTCTTTCTCCTTATTTTCGCTCTGCTCTCAGCAACCTGGCTTCTCTAGGAAGGTGTGTCCTCTCCCCGCCGGGCTGTGCGCAGGTGAGGCTTTAAGGACCTTCACAGCCCAGTGGGTCAGACAGGCGGGGCTGCCTGGGTTTCAGTTCTGTTCTGCCGCAGCTCCTTATCTGCGTGGCCTTGGGCAGACTCCTGGACTCCTCTGCTTCTCGGCAAAACAGGCTTGCCAAGTTCCTCGTCATTTTTAAACAAGAAAATCTGTGCAATCCATGTAACCTGGTGCGTGGCACATAGTGAGGGCTCAACTCATGGTGGCTGTGGTTTCTTCTAGCTGGCCGCCCCGCAGCAGGGCAGACGACAGGGAAGGAAGGGAGAGCTCTGAATGACGGTAGGGACGGACGGCAGGACAGTCCTTTGTGAAGCACCTTGGCAATAGGTAGTAAAGTTGAAGACACCAAACATGATGACCCAGCAATCCACTCTTAGGATATAGCCTGGAGAGATTCCCACGTATGGACAAGAGGCAAGCCCAGGAATGGTCATTATAGCATTGTTTGTGAGGAGGAAAAATTGAAACAACCTAAATGTCCCAGAAAAAGGTAAATATATTGTGGTATTCATACAATCAACAGCACACAGATGAGGCAAATGAGTGAAACAGAACCACAGGATAAACTTCAAAAGCATAAAAGTGAGGGAGAAAAGCAGATTGTAAAAGAATACATGCAGTGAGATAATATCCTCTCGTGAAGTTTAAAACGAATGGAACAATAGTTTGGACTGCTTTGACACCCATATATGCAGAGAAGTGTAAAAATACGTGTAGAAGTAGTACGTACAAATTCAGAATAATGATCGCCTGGGGGAGAGGGAGCGTGGAATGACGGACGGTATACAGGGACCTGCAACTGTTATTGATTTTACTTTTTTAAAGGATCTAAAGTAAATATGGGACATAATGTTAAGATTTGATAAAACTGATTTGTGGGTGCATGGGTATTTTTATATTATTCTCTACATACATTTTATAAGTTTGTAATCTTTCTTAAGAAAAATAACCAAAGGTCCTATTCAACTCACAGGATTCACAGAAATCGATTCCTTATAACCTACAGTATTCTTCATCATAGCGATTAAAAATAATCAGCGTGTTTTATTTCATAGATGGCCCACAAGAGGGGGATCTAGAACAATTCAACAACCAAATGTGCAGTATAACAAGAAAAACAGATCCTAGGAAGCTTTGCCGGAGCGCTACTGAAACCAGGTGTTGCCAGACGCTCAGCACCGTGCCGGCGCCTAAGGCAGCGCCTTTCTGCAGGGTCCAAGACCTACAGGGTAACTGCCTGCTCAACGAGGGCATGTGACAGGGTGCAGTGATAAACTGAATTGTGTGTAGAAAATACAATTTAACCAATTGTTTGCAGAGTAAATAATACACAGCAGCACAATGAAATGGAGTCGAGTGCAGGTAAACACGCGAGAGACCCACAGGCGTCGTTTGGCACCTGTGGTGGGTGCTCTGGGTAGCTCCCTTGGGTAGCTTCCTAGGATGCTGTTTTTCTTGTTACACTATACATTTGGTCCTCCAGAATTCTCAGGAAAAGGCTTTCAGTGGCCCAATTCACTAGTAAAGGGTGTTTATTACATAGTCATATAATAAACATGAACAAAGAGCTAGCTTTGTCCAAACGTCAGACAAATGCCCAAAGAGGAGGGGCAGTGTTCTGGACACCTTTGGAAACTGGACTTCCTTCTGAGGGTTGGGAGCCTTCTCTCAAGACCTAATTAACCAGAAACCAGGAGTGGGTCTTAGAAAACAGCAGGCTCCACCCCTCTATGGCATCCTTTGAAAGAACCAAGAAAAAGTCTGGCCACTCAAGAATCTCTGTCTCTCTGCAATGTAGTTCACAGGAAATAAAGCACAGCCTTTGAACTAAGACAGGGGTGGGTGTGAATTCTGGTTTCACTGCCTACTAATTACACAGCGTTGGGCAAGCTAATTACCGTCATTAAGCCTCAGTTTCCTTCCTTTGTGAAATTGGGATAAATGTTATCTTCTATCACGTGCCAGTTGCTCTAAGGATGAAATAAGTACTAGTAAAGTGGCTCATTTGTTGATTCATTCTTAAGAACTCACAGTATACCAACATGTGCTTCATAAATGTTAGTTGCTTCTTCCCTTCCCCTAAGCAAGGGAGAAAGGAATTGGTTTCATTATCTCTATCCTATAGAAGGGGTGATAAAAGCCTTTTGCATTTATGTTGGTGCCTGGATCATTAGGATTATTCAGAGAAAGATATTTATATGTACATGTATGTATACACATATGTATATATACAAATATATGTGTAGGTCTGTGTATGTTTATATATTAATACATATATTTATATTATAATCTGGTTTCCAAAAGGATTTTCATTAGTTTAAAAAAAAAAACAGAATAGTTAAAAATTGTGCCATCATTTAAATACTTTTATACTCTGCTGGTGGCAGTGCCAATTAGTATGTTTCTGAAATGCATTTTATTATATCAAGAGTCTTAAAATGTTTTAATATTTTGATCACTTTTAGAAATCTATTCTAAGTAAATATTACAATTTAAAGAAAGAGTATGCTTTAAAAGAATTTATTGCAGCCATTATTTTAACAGCAAAATTTGGAAACTGCCCACATGCTTAACAGTGAAAAGGAAAATAAATAATTGGAAATGATATAATATTAAATGAACAATCAGGACACAAATTGTATATACGCTATGACTGCAACTATGTAATGCCATATAGCTGTAGATGCATAGGAAAAAAGATTGGAAATAAATGTACCAAAATATTGCCAGTAATGGTGAAATTACAGGTGACTATTATTTTCTTTGTGTTATTCGGTAATTTTCAAATTACTTTCATAAAAGAAAATATAACATCATTTCAAAACAACAAAAAATAGTTTCTGCAAGAGGGCAAGAACATATCAACGCCTTCCCAAATGTCAAGCCGCCCAGCCTGCTTCAGAAGTCACCCTGTTTGATTTTACTGCAGCGCTGGACACTGTTACCCACCCCCGCCCTCAGAAATTCTCTCCCTTTGGCTGGGAGCGTTTGGCGCTGCGAGAGCGCCGTGGTGGGTGGGCGAGGCCACGCGCAGAGGGGCAGCGAGGGGCGCGCGCACCGCGAGTGTGCCGTCGCTGTTCCAGCTGCTCGTCCCACCCCCACGGCAGCACGTCGGATTTGCGCTAACGATGCGAGCCTCCATCCCGGTGTCTTCATTCTCCCACACTCCGGACCCACCTATTCACTGTGTATATTCTTGCTATGAACTTAACAGGTACAGACTCAACTTACTTTCTTTTCTCTTTTCCCTTCCCATTCAGAACCTCTTCCCTTCTCTAACCCCCCACTATGCCAGCATTAATCTGGTTTTTAAGGGTGAAAACCTTGGCATCATTCTTAATTTTTCCCTCTCCTTTCCCCAACGCAATGAGTCGTGAAACCCTGCGAGCACTACGTCAGAAGGGGCGCTCAGACAGGGCCTCCTGCGCAGGCCTGTGTCGCCTTGCACGCCGCACTGGGAACGTTTCCACAGCCCCCAGCGGCTGCTGCCTGTTAATTGCATCCTCCGCTTTGTTGCCAGGGCTACCTTCCCGGAAACCAAGCAGACGCTGTCACTCCCCCACCTAAAGTCCCTGGCCTCTCTTTGCCTGCAGATTGAGAGCCGGGCCGAGCAGCCTGACCCCTTCGGCTTCCCTCCCCCGCCCCGGTAGACCCCTCCTCCGAGCCGCCTGCCCCGCCCCGCCCCACACCGCGCGACCTGTCCTAACCGGCGGCACCTGCCCCGCCCCCACCCCCGCCTCCGCGCCTGCGTGCCCTTTGCCCTCCTAGCCCGGCCAAGCCCGACTCCTCCTTCAAGACCCAGGCCAGCTGTCCCTTCTCGGCCGCGCTTCCCGAGCCCCAGCGTTGGTCGCCTGGCCTCTGTCTTGCGCCGCGTGCGCGTTCCTGGTCTGCCTCCCTGGTGGACTGTGGCCCCTCTAGGACGGCACCGGAGCCCCCTACCCTTCGGGAGCCCACGGGGCTGAGAGCCTGCGCCTCAGTAGATTTTGCTGAATGAATGAATGGACGGATGAAAACAGAGGGGACTGGATACTTCATAGGGAACCGAGGAAAGGTGGTTCTTGTCTGTGATCTTTCTACGCTATGCCTGGTAGCTATGACAAATTGGAAACGAAAAAGACTATACCTGCCCCATTGTCTAGTCCTGCCTCAGTTCTTTAGGAGAAAGAAGTGGTTTAGGCCCTAAATCCCAGCGACGTTTGCTCCTGTGAGCCCTCTTGTCTAACAGCCCCCCACTCCCCAGCCGGTGTGAGGAAGGACGGACGGGGTGGGTGATGATGGCAAGGATGACAACACTGGGCTTCGGGTCTTAGCCCCTGTCCAGAAGAATCCCTGGAATCCCGGAGTCCCCTCCCATGACAGGGTGGCGCGCGCATTCCTCCTGGCAGCCTTGAAGCTACCCAGGAACATGTGCGCCGACCTCACGCCCCTGGCCATCTCCCCAAGTCCACCCCTCCTGAGGATGGCTACATTGCCCTGGCGTAGAATTACAGTATTTTTATGGTAATAGTACTTTACACAAATGCAAAGTACTTTTAACTGTATGAAAGTTTGAACTCCTCGTATTTACTCAACTAGGGAAACAAGTTTACAAACTAACTCTCAAGACATTACAGAACTGCATTAATTTAATATGAGGGATGGTGCTCTTGGCAGAAACAAAATGTCTCATGTTTTTTTTTAATAGAAAAAATACAGTCTTAGGTCTGGTTTAATATTTAATCTG
Source organism: Indri indri (assembly GCA_004363605.1). Classification (NCBI taxonomy): domain Eukaryota; kingdom Metazoa; phylum Chordata; class Mammalia; order Primates; family Indriidae; genus Indri; species Indri indri. The sequence goes on along the minus strand of RJWJ010005679.1, from coordinate 56,555 downwards.
CTTTAGTATTTCTGGCTTTACTAATAATGTAGATAGAGAATGTCTTTGTACTGTAGCAAATGTCATGATTAACGTAAGGGCTTTGTTAGCTGCTTGATTCGTCACACCTCTCATTTAACCAAATTCTGCCAGCAAGCAATGGGAAATGCCTGTTTAAATGGGATGTTGTTTCAAACTGTAAAACCGTTGCTTACATGAAGTTAGCACTGGGGTAATGTCGAAATCTACATTCAAGAAATATCTAATTTAATACTACCAGGCTCAGGAACAAGAAATGAATGCTAAAATTGGTTATTAATGTCTGCAGAAAGAAAAAACATGATCCCAGTGTCAGCATAGGCTGTTGCAGGAAACCAGTGCATGCTGGAAATGATGTATTTGCGCAATTTCCAGAATGATCTGACCGTAACCGAGGTTTTCTTATTGTTGTTTTCATTTTGTCTTCATGTTAAAATATCCAAATTGCTGTAAAACCTGGGTTTGCTCAGCGGCACCATTAATGTCATTGGCTTTGCTTGCTGCAAAACTTTATTTACTCACCAGGACTGCTGCTCTTTTCTCATTAGCTCGTGAAAAATAAAACAGTCCATCACTCCGCTACAGTGCACCAAAGTCTCAATGTAGAGGGTTAATAATTTAAGACAGTGATGCTCTAAATATGAAAATAGCATTCAATTGCAAACTGTTACTGCAAAAGCGTAGTTTTATCTTTATAATTATCAAATAATTTCACATCACTACAATATGATTTATCCTGACTCCTGCATGTGAGGGCACAGTTCCAGGAATGTGACACAGGTTGGATCCAGTGTCCCCAGATGGAGGGCAGTACCCCAGCTCCTTCCTGGGATGCGTCTCTGTACCTGTCCCTACTCCCGGAGCGCCCTGGCCATGCTGGATTAGGCCTCCCGGCTCCACCTTCTCCTTTACCCAGTTCTCAGGTGGTGGAATAACCGATCTCACTGATCTGGGGGAAATGCTTTGTGAAGCAAAGGGGTGGGCTGAATGGTGGAGACCCTCTGCCCCACTCCCTCTGCACAGGCAAGGCAAGCTGCACCTTCTTCAGCTCCCGTGGGAAAGCATGCCTGTCTCGCAAGGGAGGGTCATCTTCCCAGGGGCTCACAGCCAATAAAACAAGAAGCTCCTGGCTTCTTAGAAGAAGCCATGGAAGGCCCAGCACTAACTTAGTAGAGGCAACAGAGATGTCAAAAGACTGTCAGGGCAGTGGGTTCAGCCCCTGATCTACCTGTACTTCCCTGGATGCCAATTTAATATCTTTAGGTGGAGAACGAATGGAGAGTAACTCCCCTCTGGTCATGGTACCAAGGGAGGATGGAGTGATGATTCAGATTGCTCAAGACCTTTCTGTCAAAAGTCCATGTTCAGAGAATTAGTCTCAAGGGAGCTTTCAATCCACACATACCTTTGACAAAGTCAAGTAAGAGTAGCTTCCATATATTGATCTCTTGCCATGTGCTAGGCACCGGGCTAAGCGCCATAAACATTGGTTTATCCCACCATTTAACAAGGTTTCCATATCTATTGCTGCTTAAAAACCATCCCAAGTTTCAGTGGCTTAAAACCACAGCCGTTCAATGAGCTCCAGGAGTCTGTGGGTTGACTAGATTCAGTGGGACGCTCTGCCCCACATGACGTGCACTGAGGCACGTAGAAAAGAGGGGCAGAGGCTGAACTGCATCATGAAAGCTAAAAGCCGTCCTGAACTACAGCTCGCAAATCATGCTGGGTCAACTTTTTAAATAGATTTAAGTCATGCTCAGAGAAACTGGAACAAGAAAGAGGCTCCCTGCTTGGGACAGATGGTGAAATTTAGCAGATGAAAAAACAGAGCTGCTGAACTCTCATTTGGCTCCTGTTCTATGAAGAACCATGTCTTCAAACCATGAAGGGCAGGACAAACGTCAGGCCGAGGACGGCTGCGCTACGCGTCCTCTTTGAGTAAGAAGCCCTGGGGTTTGCTCAACCCAGCCCTGACCTGCTGCTTTAACACAGGAAAACGACACTCATCCTCTGAGACTGTCCTGCTCCGAGGGGAGATAACAGAAACCAGCGCACGGATCGTTGCGAAGGGTACACAAGACCATGCTGTGATGATGAATGCGGTAACACGGGTCTAGCGCAGGGCCAGGCTCACCCAACGTGAATTTTTCTTGAGGAGGTCATGCGACTGTCTGATTTGAACAAAGTGTATTTCAGAGAGTGAGGAAAGCAGTGTGTACAGAAGACACTGATGAATGTGCGATATGCACAAGAATGCTGGAAGTTAGCCGAAGCGCGGGAAGATGAAAGACAAGCAACTATGGCCCTGAGTTCCAAAAAGGGGCAGGTATTTCCACAAAATATAGACCAATATATTTGATTCTGACCCTAGGCAATATTCTAGGAGAAACTTTTAGAAGACATAAATCGTGATAATATCCATACAATGCAAAACTCTGTAATCATTAGAAATTATATTGTAAAAGCACATTTAATGACTAGGAAGGAAGTTCTCCATACAGCGAGGTATGACGCTGATGGCGTAACGGTGTGTATACCATTGTCTCAATTTGGATGAAAAGGTCGTGAGGGCATCTCGGACCAAGCGAGGGTCCAAGGGTCCCAGGCCACCTCTTGGCCTACTCTCTCTTTACTCCACTCTGGTCTGGCTTTGTCCCTCTCTCTGTCCACAGGACACCTACCCACTAAGCCTGGCCAGGCTTTCTCCCGTCCTGACTGGGCATCGGGAGAGAGCATCTGGCTGCTCAGGTGACCTTTGGTCCCCAGCCCAGTCAGTTACGGTCCCTTAGTGCAAACCTGGGGCTGGGCCCACCCCTGCGATTTGGGGATGGTTCTCAGAGAAAACGAGGAGTCGTGAGTTGGCCACACCCCCCAAAGATGATTGATTGCTATAGAAAACTAGCGACACACACATGAGAGAACAAGAAAGTGACCACGATCCCACAGACCAGATGTACATTTGTCAGGGTTCCAGGAGGAGAGGGTTGGCACCCACCATTCAGGTAATTTGAGGAGAGATTAACAGAAGGCCTGTTTACAAGGGCGCAGGCAGAGCGCAGGGAGCCCCAGAGGATGACGCAGACCCTGGAGCTGGTGACAGTGGGCGCCTTTGCTCCCGCAGCCTGGAGAGGTGATGAGGACAGCCCCCAGAGCCTGTGGGTGCTGAGAGCAGTGGCAGGGGACCGAGCAGGGCCGAGGCCGCCACAGGGAGGGAGTTGAGGGAACACATTCGCGCCTTCCCTCCCCTGCCTCGGCCCAGGCGCCGGGTGGTGCCTTCCACTGGTCCAAGCCAACCAGCAGCCAGAGGTCAAGATGTGCTGGCAAAGCCCACCCAGGCCAGTCCCCTGGACGCAGAGCAGGGAGGAGGCGACAACGGACCCACAGGGACAAACGGGAGAGACTCAGCATATCCGATAACCTCCGGCGGAGTTTTGTTTATAAAGAGCATTAGGGTCTCAGACTTAGAGTCAGCTTGACAGTTGGCCTTTCGCACCGAGATTCGTATTGTAAACACTTTTTTTGTGCCACTAGAAACATTATTTTAAATGGCTGATTGACATTGTATCACACGGCCATGGCAACGAGCTATTCTCTTGTTTAGCATTTGGGTTGTTTCCGTTTCCACCCTGACGCCTTTCGGTTTGGTGACAGCTCTGCTGTAGAGCGCCGCGCCCTCACTTACCTCCTTGCATTTGCCACTGGGCGGTGTCATCGTTTGCTGTCTGTCCGCCTCGCTCCTGGGTTGTGACACCCTTGAGGCCCTTCGTCTCTGCAGCCCCAGCTCCCAGCACACTGCCTGGCATGGAGTAGGCACTTGCACTTGATGAATGTTTGTGGGAGGAAAAAAAATGAGCGACAAGACAGTGAAGCGAAGGCAGGATACCGCCACAATGCGAATTTCTCTCGTCTTTGATGGATATCCAAGGGTGCTGGTGAATGTGCCGGAATGTGCCATCCCCCGTGTGGTGGTGACCAGCAAGCTAAGCGGGAGAGAGCTTAGGCCTGGAGAGTCGGCTGACGTGGGCCTGACCCTTAGCTGCCGTACTTCCCGGGGTTTAACAGCACATTACTTAATATCTCTGTGCCTCAGTTCCCTCTTTGCAAATGGGGATGTGGGTTCTTACAGGATTTGCCTGGTGTTTTGAATCCTTGCAGCTGTCAGTATTATTCTCTCCTCTTTCTCAGTAGCCATTTTTACCCAAGAATTTGTTAGGCAATTGCACAGAGGTAGAAAAAAGAAAAATGTAAAAAAAAAAAAAAAAAAAGTTAAGCTAAGTTTTTTCAAGACAAGTCAATGAATCTAAGATTACAAAGGGCAGAGTCACCAGAAGGAGACGGGAGCTAGAACTGTGACTGAAGGCTCCCCTTGGCCAAGACAAACACACCGGCCTTCACCTCTAATTTCTACAAATACTTGATTGTTCCATATTTAACAGATCCTTGGGGACAGCCTGGGCGAACATAGTGAGACTCCATCTCTAAAAAATTTTTAAAAATTAGCCAGGCATGGTGGCACGCGCTTGTAGTCACAGTTGCTCTGGAGGCCGAGGTAGGAGGATCGCTTGAGCCCAGGAGTTCAAGGCTGCGGTGACCTGTGATTGTGCCACTGCACTGCAGCCTGAGTGACAGAGTGAGAGACCCCATCTCTAAAAAAAATTCAACAAATCACTTCTTGAAGAAGTCTTGATTCACCTGAGGAAATCTTACCCAGTGAAAAGTTTTTATATTTTAGTTTAACTATCATACTAAAGCAAGTGAAGAGTTGGCAGGGCCTTAGAAATCTTAGGGCTGGGAGCCTATTTTCACCGGTTTTATGATGACAGTAAATTATCGGGGCCCCTGTTTCTGTTTCTGTCTCTTTCTGTCAGTGTCTGGCTCCTTCATTCCCACTGTCATTTCCGTCTCACACTGAACTGCAAACTGTCCGAGGGTTGGTCTATTTCCAGCTGCCCTTCCTCCAAGTAAGCTTAGGTGCTTCCTGGGCCCCTCCCCGCTGGCTGGTGCAGAATTCTGGCTTCTTGTCCTCCCAGCTCTGCGAGGCTGCTGGAAGCCTGCGTGGCCTCCTTGCAGCTGCTGTCCGCGTGGTTTCCTGGCCCCTCGCCAGCCCGTGCAGGTGGGACTTAGCACATGCCGTGCAGCCTGGCAGGGGGACAGAACGTCGGGCTCGCTTCCCCAACCTCTGGGATCTCGGCCCCTCAGCCCTGGCATGACTTTCTTTCCTCCGCCTTCTCTTCCCCACCATTTAGTGGGGAGAGCCAAGCGAGCCATGCTTCTTCTTGCGCCGTCGGATCCTGTGCACTGCTTGGGCCTCATGGTTCCTTCTCCTCCTCAGCCCCGCCCGCCTCGCCACCCACTCACGAGACAGGAGACTTGTTACGACCAAACCCTGTCCCACCTCTGGAACCTCAGTTTCAAACATGTGCCTGCTGCCACCCTCTGTCCTCCCAGCTCACTCCCCTAAAATGTCCTCTTCCCAGCTCTCAGCTGACGACGTCACCATAGTTGGCAGATACAATGTGTGCGATCAAATGAGAACCTGTCATCCTCCCGGCGCTAGTGCTCCCGCATTCTGCGTGTCACCAGACAGCTTCTTCTCCTCTCTCTGTCCTCTAAGCTTTGGGACCCCAATGTCCTGTATGTGAACTTAGCTTTCTTCTCTACCTACACGCTTTCCCCGTGTGACTGCCCTGGGTTAAGTAGTGTCTCTCCAAAATTCATGTCTGCCACAGCTTTGTTTGGAAATAGGGGCTTTGCAGATGTGATCAAGTTGAGATGAGGTCAGAGTGGATTAGGGCGGGCCCTAAACCCAATGACTGGTGTCCTTATAAGAAGAGGGACTTTGGACGTAGAGAGACACAGGGGGAAAGCCCATTTGACAGCGGAGGCGGAGATTGAAGCTACGCAGCTGTGAGCTGAGGAATCCAGAGATGCAAAAGATCGACCAGAAACTGAAAAGGCCGGGAAGGATCTCTCCGAGAACTTTCAGGGAGAGTGTGGTCCTGTTGACACTTAATCTTGGACTTCCAGCTTCCAGAACTGTGAGAGAATAAATACCCCACTGCGTGTGCTTTGTTGTGGCAGTCACGGGAAACCAATGCAGTGACCCTATGACTTCATCCACCATCTCTGCACTGATAATACTAAGAATATATGATGCCAATCCACACCTTGTACCTGAGTCCCAGACAGGACTGCAAACCGTCTGCTTGGCATTGTCCCTTGGATGCCAAAAAGCATGTCAAACTTAACATGGCCCAAAGGGAACTAGTGAATGCCCCTAGATCTGCTCCCTGCAAACCTTCCCCCTACTCAGTAAACGAAACCCATGCAATTTCTCAGCCGAAATTCATCAAGTTCTCTTGTTCCTTAGCTCCACCATGTTTAATGCTAGAACTTTGGTCGAGGTCACCATCATCCCTGGCCTGGGTCATCACGTCGCCCCTGGACCACTTCCTGAGTCCCCGCTTCTGCTTATACCTCTGAAAACACAGGGCACCCCACATGCCGCTGCTGGGGTGGCTGTTCTGCAGGGGAAGTCAGATCGGGTCTCCCTGCCACCCAGCAGCAGAGAGCAAACTCTTTGTGAGGACGGTGGGCCCTACACTGCCACTTCCTGCCCTCCCACTGCCATCCTGGCCTTTCCTCTGTCTCTTGCCCAGGTCAAGCTGGTTCTGGCCTAAGGGCCTGTGTGGGGGACAGTGCTCCTGTCCCCTTGGGTGGCCCTATACAGCGCAACTTTCCTATTTAAATGAGCTCCTGAACAACTGATGCCAACATGCACCTGTGGCAAATGTTAATTGAGCAACTCTTTGGACAATAACAGCTATTATTTTGATAGTACTTTCCGATTCGCAGATTATTTTCACATGCATTGTTTTCTTTTGAATCTTGGTAAAGTTTGTTATCTCCACCTGACAGATTAGGGTCCCGAAGCTCAGAGAGGGAGCAGGGGAGAAGGGCGGCTGCAGCTCGCTAGACCCTCACTGTGCGCAGCAGACACCGGGCACGGCGCCTGGCTCGTGTCCACGGGAAGCAGTTTGGTCTTCGCTCTGCTCCCAGTGCTTCCCCGGGCACGGCCAGCCCCGTCCTCCTTGCTCTGGTCTCTTCCGATGGGCCCTTCCCGACCACCACGGCTAAGGCAGCCCGTCGGTGCCAGGCTTCCGCGTGTCTCCTCAAGCCCTGTCTGTGCCATGATCTTCTTTACAGGTTTACTTACATTGATCTTTCTCCCTGTTCTGGAATGTTCCTTAGGACAGAGACTCGGCTCCATCCCCTGCAGCACCTCCCCCCTCTAGATCACAGCCTGGGCTCTGTCAGAGTGAAGGTTCCTGATCATTTATTTATTCACTAATGGACAAACCTCAGAGCCCATCATGAACAGACAACAGAACTGGACTTACCCCTGAATATACAGTTCCATTTGAGGAACAAGAAGGAAAAAACTACTTACTAACACTGTTTTCCCTGGACCTTGACTTCAAGAAGTAGTGCTTTTTCTGAGAGCCTTCCCAACTAACGGGCTAAAAGCCCAGGACTGTGCGGTCACAGCAGCGTAGCCCACGCGTCTTCGCCAGCACTGGGGACGGGGGTAGAATCCACGGGGATATTCTTCCCTCACGAGCAGAGAACAGATCGTCTCTCCTAGGCTGAGCGGAGAAGCAGGGTCATTACCTACAATTCACAAGGTGCTTAATGTTTACACAGTACTTTGTTCTCTTTTACTGAAGGTAGCAAGGTCTAGAGCAAACATACACACACAGATACAAACATTGAATCGGAAAACCTTGGATTTATTCCCAGGTTTGCTGCTGACTTACGGGAGTTTTACAAAGGTCATTTGATGTCTTGATGCACGCCGAGTGAAACTTGCCCTTGCTTTACTGCGCAGGGAAGTTGCAAAACCAAATGGGACTGTTTGTGAAATGTCTAAGATATTTGTAACAATAGGACGTGCTTTCATTCCCCAGTGCGGTGCGTCGGAGTCACTAACGCCACTGAGAGAAGAGGACGCTGTGGCAACCACAGTGGGTCTTCAGCGCCAGCGCCTTTGGCGCTTGTCACCTGGAGAGTACAGGGCTCACTTCCGTATTCCTTTGACAAGATCAGTGGGGCTTCTGGGTCCCTTACTTCTGGCAATGCATCTGTAGCCATCAGACTCCTGAACAAGTCCTGCTTGTTTATTTTTCTGTGCAGGTTTCCCTTCGTCTCTTCCTCTTCGTCTCACACCGCTCTTCTTCTCCTTGCTGCATACCCAGACTTCTGATATTGTCTCTTAAACGGTCTCCTGCCTGCACTCTATTCCTCCTCGATGGCCTGCATTCACCGCCAGATGAATATTCCCAAAGTACTGTTTGGTGTGCCTCTCCCCCTGCTACAGAACTTTCTATGGCTCCCCATTGCTCAAAGAATAAAATCGAACTCCTTGGGGATGATCATAATCTGGAAATAAGATTGCCTCCCCCACCTAATTGTGTCCTAGTTCCCCATGTTGGGCACCTTTCTGCCTTTTACTGCCCTTGTTCTCCCTGTGTGTATACACCCCTCTCTTCTCAATGACTTTGCTCAACTCCACCTAGATGACATTGGTCCAGTCAGGTCCAGCCAATGACAGCCACTGCCCACTTTCAACTCCTAAAACACCCGGATGGATCCCTGTGACTCCTCTGAGAGTCAGTCAGACGCTGCGGCCGGCTGTGTGTGCGTTTCCTCCCCAGGAAGTTTACGGCTCTTTAGAAGGAGGCATGGTGTCTTGGACAGTATTTCGCCTATTCTAAGACACACTTCTTTTGGTATTTTGACAATTCTCAAATCAGGACACATCTTAAAATCAAATATGTGCCATAGTTTAACTGTCAGGTGTTTCTTTCTGGCAGTGTCTGAAATAGTGGCACACCATACTGCCAGTCGTGACTTGGGTTTGACCAAAGCGATGTTTCTTCGGAGTCCACCCAGCTCCCACACAGAGGGTGATTTTCCCGAGTCTTATTAGTTGTTTGCTGAGCCCAGCACCTTGGGGTGGCCAGCACAGAGGCAGGCCCTGCTGTCCCAGAGCCCGCACCGAAGCCGCTGCACAGCCCCCAGGGCTTCTGACACAGGCACCCGGGAGGGGCGAGAGTAGGTGGAGCTGTGGCCACAGCTGCTCTCTCAGCCTCCCCATGACCATGACAGCCCCTGCGGGAGAGGGACACGTGTTGCAGCAGGTAGGACAACATAGAGGCTGCAGCTGAGGACCTGTCTGTTAGGGGCCCCCAGGGGATGGGTTCCAAGGTCCTCCAGATTCAAACCGGTCCGGGTGGCTGGCAGAACACGTCAGCAAGACACGGTGTGTTACGCGTGTACGTGGTGTGCTTCCACGGGTAGCTGTGATCACTTTCAAAGCGTTCAGGGTGGGTGAACAAAGCCGGGGCCTGGGCCAGTCTGGTAAACAAAAGGCCACTAGATGAATCATCCTGCCCAAAAGGGAACTCAGCAAATGCAGGTTTAGGAGAGAAACAGATTTAAGAAGGAAAAGTTCTCTGGTGTAGCAATGTGTGTTGGGCTGAAACAGCACCCAGACCCCTGTGGGGGGACAGCACTCCTGTCCCAGCAGGCGGCCCTGAGCGCAGCAGGGACACAGAGCTCCTGAACAAGGGTGGCCAATGGCAAATATAACAGAGCAACTCTCTGGACGATGACAGCTATTATTTTTACAGTACTGTGAGATTTACAGATTGTTTTCACATGCATTGTTTTCTTTTGAATCTCAAGGCAACGCTTTGTGGTAAGATTTTGTTATCTCCACGCGACAGATCTGAACCTGGAGCTCAGAGAGGGCGCAGAGGAGAGAGGCGGCGACTGTGGTTATTAAACCCTCGCCCTGCGGGGCACGTCAGACACCGCATTTCATTTTTTTCCACAGGAAGCTGTCTTGGTGTTTGTTATCTCTGTGGCTTAGAGGAGTATGCTGCGGTTGCGACAGGGAATTATTTGCCAGTTGGCGCCAGGGAACCAGGGCCCGTACCCGGATCCAGACTCCTTCCAGTCCTCACCTTTGCCGCTGGCACACGCGGCCACGTATGCTTGCCCTGGGACGTAGAGATCACACTCCCTGGCTGGCGGGAACGGCCCTTCAGGTCCAGTGGCTCTTCTGGTTCTTGGCCACAGTTGGGATGGGGGAGCCAGATGGGGGAGAGGATGATCTGGAAACCCGAAGTCCCATGCAGCCTTCTCCCTGGCGTCTGGCTGCCTCCGTGGCCATGCCGCTTGGGGGAATATATTTTTCGAGGCTGGAGGGAAGCCCCTACATGCTTCCTGCTTGTGGCCAAGCTATCGTGGCCACATCCCAATGTCTTTAGGTTTCTAGAAAACACAAAAGCCAGAGGGTGTGCAGGCTCTCCCATCCCTCCGCTGAAGCAAAAAGTGAAAAGACAGATTGCCTGCTTACACGGGAGAAAGCGGCAGGGGAAGGAGAGTGTTCTGGGTTGAACTGTGTCCTCTCAAAAAGAAATGCTGAATTCCTCACCCCCAGGACCTCAGAATGTGTCCTTGTTTGGACATAGGATCATTGCAGATGTGATTAGTTAAGATGAGGTCATCCTGGTGTAGGATGGGCCCTTACTCCGTCATGACCAGTGTCCTTATAAGAAGACGGCCATGTGGGGGCCAGCACGCAGGGGGACGCCGTGTGGAGACGGAGGACTGCAGCGACGCATGCACAAGCCAAGGAATGCCGCAGGTTGCCGGCAACCACCAGGAGCTGGAAGAGGTAAGGAAAGGTCTGCTACAGGTTTCAAAGGGAGTGTGTCCCTGCTGGTATCTTGATTTGGGGTTTCTGGGCTTCGCAATGAAGAGACAATACACAGCTGCTGTTTTAAGCCCTGCAGTTTGCAGTGCTTTGTTACAGCAGCCATAGGAAACTAATACAGGCAGATATGGAAAAGCACAAATATCCCCCCCACCTCTGCAAATCATGAATTTAAAAATGTCACTGAAGTTGCTAGTAGTTGGTTAGCAGAGGGGGACTTGACTGGGGCTGTGAAGAGGAGATGGGTATAAGCTGATCAGGGCAGGAATGGAGGTGGCTTTGGGGTCACAACAGGGGTGAGCTTGAGGGAGGCTCAGCAATGAGGCAGGACGGGTAGGGTGGAGCCTTGAGTGCTGGGGGTCTCTAGACTAATTGGTCTAGGTCATGGGAAAACAATTTAAGTTTAAAGCTGCAAATTGCTACGGCACAGCAATTTAATACAAGTAGTGGTAAAAATAATGGCTGTGAAATTAGAACCTGGTCCACATGCTGGTTTCCCCATTCACTAGCTGTGTGACTTGCAGTAAATTAGTTAACCTCTCTGGGAATCAAGTTTTCTCAAGCCATAAAGAAGATACTGGGGGAATTCTGGGGAGATGCACAGTGGAAGTAACAGCATAGTCTTTCGATCTTCCCAAATCCCCAAGTAAAACCAGACAGGGCAATTAGACAGCAAAAAACAAAAAGCCATGTATGACATTCACAGGATAATTGGGTGTCAAGGTATCTCTATACGCCCCAAAATACAAGCAGGTGGGACAAACCACTAACGCCGTAAGACCTGCGCAGTGTTAGCATCTGTGTGGGAGAACACAGGGAGTGAAGGGGCCTCTAACAGAACAGTAGGCAGAACCCGGCTGGCCGGTTGGAGGGCTGAGGACAGTGGCTGCATCTGGGAGGGGTTTGCTTATCCAACAGAGATAATATGGGGGTCCTGCTGCAAAACCTTCAAGGGCTGGGTCAGTCCAACCTTCTGAACTCTTGGAGCTGGCCCCCCGGGGCCCCTTCCTGGATAGGGCCCCACACTAAGGGGAGATGACCTGGAGTAAAATCGAGATTGAGCAGAATAGGGATAGCAGAGGTGAAGAAAAGAGAACATCGAGATAAAAGCAGGGGAAGCAAGCCACTAAATCTCACCAAGCAAGCTGCTGCAAGAAAATAACAGAAGGATCTCTAAGTTAAAAAGAAAAAGCTATTAGAACCAAGCCTTCTTATAAAAGTCAGGAAAACTAACAGCATATAAAAATTGACAGCAGAAAAATATCAAGGTCAAATCAGAAGGAAAAAAGTAGAATAACATCCTTACAAACAATAAAAGCACACTGGAGTAACATGCTCACTGAAGAGATCAAAATTGTAATGTACGTATTTGTTTTCTGTAGTTGTGTGACAAACTGCCACGGACGTGGCCTCTTGCAGCACACATTTATTATTCTGCAGTTTCTGTGGGTCAGGAGTCCCGGCACAGTTTAGCTGGGTCTTCTGCTCAGGGTCTCACAAGGCTGAAAGTAAGGTGCTAACTGGAGCTGCAATTTCGTCTGAGGCTCAGGGGCCTTTTCCAAGTTCACTGGGTGTTGGAAGAATTTGGTTCCTTGTGATTATAGAACTAAAACCTTTGGCTCCTAGAGGCCGCCCACTATTCCCTGCCACACAGCCCCCTCCATGACACAGCGGTTTGCTTTTTCAAGGCCAATAGGAGAGTGTCTCTGCAGCTTTAAATCTGTCTGACTTCTCAGTCTCTGACGTCTAGACACTGATTTAAAGGAGTCATCTGGAAAAGTCAACTGATTAGGGGTCTTAATTGCATCTGCAAAATCCCCTCACCTTTGGCATATAATGTAACCTAATCATGAGATTACTATCCCTTCATTTTCAGTAGGTCCTGCTCACACTCAAGGGAAGGGAATTATATGCAATGTGTACATTAGGTGTGGGCTATTTTAGAATGTATTTTTTAAAAAAATCTCAAAGCATTAAGAAAATAAATACATAGACACAAAAGAACAACATAAATCAAAATTAGAAAATCTCAGAAATATGTTGACAGAAATGAAAAAGAACTAGAAATGATGATTAAACTAGAAGAAACACAAGAAGAAATAAATGCAAGAGATAACAAGAAATGAAACGACAAGGGAAATTTAAAAATCCAAAAAGGACAAAGACAAAAGTAAAAGGATTCAAGAGTGTGACAAAGAGAGACAAAGAAGATCCAACACATGCATAACAGGAGTCCCTGAAAAAGAAAACCAAAGCAAGGGTCAGGACAAATACTAAAAACTATAATTCAAAAAACATTTCTGAAATAACAAAGATTTAAAACTACATTGTAAATAGAAATCTTGACCCCTGAAAATCAACACCAAAACATATAATATTTTGGTAAAATTACAGGACTTTAAAGAAAAAAAAAAACTTTGAATATCTATAGAAAAGAGAGAAAACCGACTTCTGAAGACTACTAGTTATCATCAGACTTTTCAATAGCAACACTTTATGCCACAAGAATAACATATTTAAGGTACTCGAGGCAAGAAGATGGGAACCAAAGATTTTATATCAATCAAGCAAAAATATTTCTAAGTATAAAGAGCACACATTGTTATCAGCATGGAAACTCAGGAAATACTGTTCCCTTGACCTCTTCCTAAGGCATCTGCTAGGGAATAAGCTTCAGATGCTAAATGTCTGCAAGTATCAGCATAAGGACTGGTGGTGAGAATTAAATATACAGTTACTTACAAAACTACAATAAGTAAGGATTTAAAAGGAGAGACTGTAGTATGTGATGACTATATGATCTGATAATATATACTATAATCACAGCAAATAAAGGGGAGTTGGCGATAGCATATGTAAACAAAACCTTAAGTGTTTTTCATAATCATAATTAATGTGGTAGTATTAGTATGGTTATTCTGAGACTATAGTATGTGGGATAAAGCAAAGGAGTAATTACGGGATATTTCAATTCTATTATTCTCCATATCTTTGAGAAGCAGCAAGAAAGAACATACAGATGGAATATAGAAGTGGCGTGATAAAAACCCTATTCTCCATTCGAATTGGCAAATTCTCTATGAACTCAAGCTATTTCTATACCTATCATACTATCTAATCTATCAATCTTGAGTTCATAGAGAACTTTCCAATTCGAATGGAGAAGAGGGTTTTTGCTTAGCCACTACTAGAAATAATAGAGATCTGTCTAGAGATGATACAGATATCTGGATGACAGATACAGCTACAGTAGATATTTATGTACATTTATCTATCATCTTTATCTATCTCTATATCCCGTTGGCTCTGTTTCTCAGGAGAACTCTGTTGGATACAGGCATAATGATTTTTATGAACTTAATTTTACTTTATTCTATGAACTTGGAGGAGTGGGTAAAGGCATCTAGAAAGCATGGTCAGTCCTGGGCTCCACCTCATTTGGGGATGACTTTCTAAATAGCATGGGAATTAGTTGGCCCAGTATAAGGTTGAACTTCAATTTGTCTGCATTAGAGTTTAGGTTTTGACTCAGATTCGCTGAGTCTTCATGTCCCCGTGACCCTTCCAGCCGCATCTGAGACAGGAAAATAAGAGGGTGGAGTTTCCAGTGGTCTGATCCCTGTGTATAGTCCCCAGGTTGAAAAATTGGGCCATAGCTGCCTATGTGATGAACTTTTAGTACCTTGAAGGATACTTGGCTTAAAAAAACACAACAACATCCTTGCCAACTCACATGGCTGATGCCTAACTCTAGCATTATAATTCTTTAAAGATTTGATTCCTGTTAACATTTTTACTCATCGTTTTGGTGATGAAACATAGTTTCCTTATTGAGCCCGCTGGCTGACCTTGGACTATCCAGCACACAGTCTTCCCTCTTTGGCTAAGCAACCGGGCTCCTCCTTCAACTTTTAGTCCCTAGGACGCTGGTCCGGGGCAAAGCAGGACAGCAGAGAAAAGGGGCTGGGACTGCTGCCGCCGTCAGTGATGTGACCATGAGGCAACCGAAAACTGCGTGGTGGGAGGCCAGAAGTGGGAAAATGAAGCACTGTGGGGTTTTTATTTAGCTTTCATTTTTGTCACAATTATACACAAATATAGCTTAAAGAGCCAAATAAGTTAAAAAATCAAAGAGTTTAAAGAATTAAAGATGGGACCAAGACTTGCCATTAAGACAAACAAAAAAACTGCTTCCAACTTCCTCTATGAGCAACTACTTTAAAAACATTTTTGAACTGATTCTTTAGGTATTTCCCTCCTTAGGGACACATCTCCACGGGCTTTCCAAAGTTAAGAGCCTCTGCATTTTATAACTAATCTGATTCCCGAGGCTTTGTGTTCAATGATTGCTGAAAGAAAGGACCTGTTGCTACAGTTTTCAAGCCCAAATACTGAGACAAGTAGTTTCCTGTTAGCAAGGTACTCAGCACGTACCCAGAGGGTGGCAGTCCATTGCTACAAGTTTTCATGCCAGGTGTGTGAGTTCATTTTCTGCTGCCATAATGGGATACCTGAGACTGGGCAATTCACAAAGAAAAGAGGTTTATGTGGCCCCTGGTTCTGGCGGCTGGGGAGTCTGGGAAGCATGGCACCATGTCTGCTCGGCTCTGGGGACGGTTACGTCACCTTACGGTGGGAAAGCACAGGGCGGATAGACGTGCGCCCGATCGACCAAAGAGGAGGGGAAGCCCCGCGTTATGCAACCCGGCTCTCACGGTGACTAGTCCAGTCCCGTGACAGCAAGAACTCATTCTCTCCCCAAAGACACTAGACACAGCATTCACCTGTCCACGAGGGATCCGCCCCCTGACCCAAACACCTCCTAAAGGTCCCATCATCTCTCAACTCCGTGACATTGGCAGTTAAATGAGTTTTAGCAGGTACTAACCATACCCAAACCATAGCAGCAGGTTTGCCTGGAGCAGAGCTGAAATATTAGAGTCAATCCCGGAAGTGTGTATTTATAATTCTTTCTAAAAATGTTGCCTTTTTGCACACTTAAAATACTCCCAGCTGTAGTATTTATAGTATTTGGCTCGAGAGTACCCCTTTAAGACAGTCTTTGAAACACTCAGCAAAAAGGACAGCTGGCTTGGAGCATAAGGCCAAAGAGCCACCCCAAGGGAGTCTTGGATTCCTTTGATGCTCTGTTCTTCACCTTGCAGGTTAAGGCTTACTAAAACACCAATGCTTCTAAGCGGGGCAAGGCTGATAATGACTTTCCCAGGTCCTTTCTGCAGACTCATTTTAATGGCAGAGAAGAGCCCGAGTTCCTGCCAGAATGTCTGTTTCATCTCCCTGGGCCCCACAGGTTTCATGTTCTCTCCTCCCCACCCACCCCCTACCAGCAGCCACTGCTACTCTCTCAACCACATTGCAACACGTATGCATTATAAATATAATTTTATATTATAACCACTCTGTCACATAATTATGTAAGTTATACAGCTCATCGCCTGCGATTTAAACTGTCACGATCATGCCTGACCGCAGGATTATTTGGGGTGCGGTTGGCCTGCACACTTCAGGCTGCTATTGCCACGTCTTTCCCCGGTCACGCTGAGTAGTATGGCTGCTCTCCCCTCATTACACACTTCTCCCCCAAACCATGAATGCCTTTTCTCCTATATTTAACCTTCTGGAGGAACTTGAAAATTACACATTCAAAAAAAAAGTACACACTCAAATTTTTAAAAATCCTGCTGGGGGTGACATGAGTCACTGTGCGCACTTTGGACTGTGTGCCTTATTTTGTGAGTCACATCTTTCTTCCCTTTAATTTCCTACCTGGTTATTGCTATTATATTTTTTAAAAGCATAAGTTTTATGTATTTATTTTCCAGCCAGTCACTTTACAAATTATCTTACTAGTTCTAGGAATTTTTCAGTCGATTTTGATTTGTTTACAAGGTAGTCGATTACATTATCAAACAGAAAATCTTGGCTCTTTTTCCTTACTTGTAATCTTTGTCTATCCAGAGTGTAATGAGAATACCTCTCTTGCTTCAGTGACTTTGTTAGGTATTTTTCTGTTAAGGAAATAACATTCGATTACTGTTTCACTGTAGATTTCTTTAACTCAGGGAAGAATGCTGGGTTTGGTTCGGATGAGGCCTCGGTGGCCAGGTTCTGTGAAGCGTGCAGAGCGCGGAATGCTGCGCCTCAGGAAGAGGAAGCTGGCCCCAGCGTGCGAGGGGACTGGTGGCCGAGAATGGCCGTGGAGAGACCAGTCAGGCGGCGCCTCCAAGGAGAAGTTCACAGACAGCTACAGCAATAGGAATTCCAGGAAGAAAATGATAGAGAAGAAAGAGAAACTACGTGAAAGAAAAAAATAGAAAAGATTTTCTGACTGGAGGAAGACTTTATCTTCAAATCAAAAGGGACCACTAAGTGCCAATTAAAAAAAAAATAAAGGGAAGAAGTCTCCTTTTAGACTTATCCTGCTCGAAGTTTTTAATCTTAAGGATAAGGGGAAAAAACCCTACATGCATGATTGGAAAAACGTTTGTCTACAAAGGGAAAAAATTAGGTCTACATTAGACTTCTCTATAGCATGAAATGCCAGATGGAGCAAACATCTGCAGAATTTGAGGTCAGCAGATTGTTGTCCATAATCTAAGTCCAGCTGAGTTATTCTTTGTAAATGAAATCTCCAGGTATCAATATGTTTATTATTGAGCATTTACACAATTTTAATGGATTTTATGTAAGTAATTATGTATGCATAGTAATACAAGTTTAGATTGCACAGAAAGTATGAAATGAAAAGTAAAAACCTTTCTCCTTGTAATGCATTTATAGTCTCTCTCTCAGAGTTAGCCAATTTTAACAGCTTTTGTTTTTGTTCTTCTAAGGGTTACTTCCTAACTAGAAATAGACATTAACCCTATTTTCCCACTAATCAACTTCGCATAGTATCACTATCAGAAATGAGGCTTTAACTATCTTCTCTCCTTCTGTCCATCCTTTTCCAAGTTTTTTTGTGATATTTTTACTTTTGGTTCATCCATTAACTACATCTATACTGTTAAAAATATAAAATAAACCAAAACATCTATTCTCGATTTATGAACGAGGCGGCTAAGTTGCAGAAGTTCACACTCTCACTTCCCTCTGCCTCTTCTCACCTTCCTGTGTCTATCAGCCCCATCAATCCTTTTACAGTCAAGATTTATAGTATCTACATTTTGTTCTGTAGCTTTAAAAATCTCTGTCTACAGGTTAATTCGAAGTATTGAGAACCAATTCTATCAATCAGAGTTCAGTTGCAAGTAACAGGAACCACTGTGGCTATTTTAAGCAGAAAGGGATTTATTACAAGGAACTAGATGCTTCCAAATGTGTTCAAAGGGCTGGTAGGAAGGGCTCCAGGTAGAACTTTCGGGAAAGACTCCCAGAAGTGTCCGGCCAGGGCAGCTGCCACCTCTACACCATCAGGAAGGGAGGGAATTGAGAGGTGCCGTGGGCTCCAGGAAGCCAGTTCAGGTGTGACACAGGAATGGGGAAACTGTTGCTGCTGCATGTACTGGCTCTGGAACCACGCTGCAAGGGCTAGGTCCACAACAGATAAAAAAGAAAGCTCTACACCTTGCCTCTTGGCATCATGATGCTGTTAACAGCGCTGCAGAAAAGACAGCAACAAAACAACCCAGTACCTCCGTGACCGTGCCGGTCGGCAGGAACAGCAGACGCCAGACAAGGACACGGTCTGCTCCCGCTTCTGCCTTCCAGAAGCACAGAGAGCTCCAGCTGGGAGGGAGTCGGGAAGCGTAGGTTTTGCTTCTGAGCCTCCGCAGAACAGGCGGGAGCACTAGGAAAAAGGCGGCAATACAACGAGGACCAACCCACCACGCGCACCAGGCCTGCCGTCTGTGAGGACGCCAGCATGGACGCCAGGACGCACCGGCAAGGAAGTGGCCTCGTCTGTCACCGGTGTTCCCAGGATTGAGCTCAAATGGGTTCTCTCTCCTATGCCCTTAATTCCTCAGAATCATGCAACACTTAAGTTTGCTTCATTTTAGACTATACCATGAGTTTCTTGTGTAGATTTTTATTTTCCTGGAGTGACCAATTGACTTTTTTTTGGTGTTTGACAAGATATAATTTAAGTGCATCTTCTCACCAGATCGTTCAGCTTCCTGATCATCTTGTCATCTATGTACGCAACACATTCATCCGGAAGTCCTCTTGAGTTTTTGTTGTAATTTGGATCATTGGAACAATAACATTTTTAACTTCTAAGAACTTATTCCTCTCTGATTGCTACTTTTTATACCAACCTCTTCTTGTTTTATGGATTAACATCTTGACTCTCTCCCGTGATACCAGTTAAAAATTTAAAAGTCCTCTTCTATTTGCTAATTGTCGTTGTTTTCTCCTGGGCTAGTTGTTTCATTGGTTCATCTTGATCCGTGCCTTTCATGCTGTTGGTTTTTCTCAAGTGCCTGGTAACTCTTGTTTTCTGTTCATATTTCTAGATAAAAAACCAGGCTGGTTGACACGAACAGCTGGCTCAGGTCTCCTCTTCAGTTGTCTACACTTGCTGTCCCGCCTGGCCTCTCTAAAGGGCAGTCCCATACACGGTGGTGTGTGCTGAACGGCAGGCTGCCCCTAGGGTCTTGGGCGGGGGACGGCAGCCTGCACTGTCCTCGGCAGCCGTCGGGGGCCCATCCACATCCTCTCAGCAGTCCCCTCTGCACCCTGAAAGCTGCTGGCTTAGGTCAGTGCCTAGGTCCTGTGGCTGCCATCACATTGGGAGGGACTTTGATCCATGCCTTTCTCTTGGTTTCTGGTGTTGCCAGCAATCCTTGGCTCAGTGTGGGCACTGCTCCCATCCCTGCCTGCGCCGTTCCATGGCCTTCCCCCGGTGTGGCTGAGTCTCTCCTCTTCTTGTAAAGACATCAGTCATATTCGATTAGGACACACCATAATCGAGTATGACCTCATCTTACCTTAATTACATCTGCAGAGCCCCTGTTTCCAAATAAGGCCACGTTCACAGGCACTGGGGGTGAGGCCTTCAACGTGTCTTGCTGGGGAATACAATTCAACCCACAAAGTCGGTTCCCTAGAGGTGGACCCTGAGACAGGCATTCAGGTGCATGTGGCCTATTCAGGAAAAGCTTCCAAGGGAGTAAAAGAGCAGGATGCGGTGGGCATGTCCCAGGTGACATCTGACCTGGATGGGACCTGGGGGAGGTGGTCTACAGAGTAGTCCCGCCCCCAGTCGAGAACTGGGCTTTGTCCCCTGTGTCTGTCAGTCCTTGCCCCAGGTGCAGGAGTATAATTTCCCCAGGGCTGTGGCTCTCGTGGGCCAAGCACACACCTCTGGTGAAGATCTTGGCTGTAAGGCCCTCAGCCAGATACTCGAAGAGCACAAGTAGAGAGAAGGGATCTTTCCTTCTGGAACTCCTGTCACATGTATGTTTTGCCTTCTCATTCTATCTTCTGTGTCATTTAAGCTCTCTTCACATTTGCCATCTCTTTAATTTTTCTGGGCTGCATTCGAAGTTCTTCAGCTGATAATCCCCTGGTGTGTGTGTGTGTGTGTGTGTGTGTGTGCGCGTGACACTAATCCTCTAGTAGAAGATCCACTCTGCCTGCATTTTTTTTAAGTCCATGTTATTGTTCCTTCACAATTTAGAATGAGAAACAGAAAAAAGGAATTAAGTGATTTCTCTAATATTTCAGAGTCCCATCGATGGGACAGGGACTATGGTTTGTAGGTTCTTGCTTCTTTTTTTTTATTTCAGGAGATTATGGGGGTACAAACATTTTGGATACATGTTATGACTTTACCACACCCAAACCATGATTTGAGGCTGTCTTTTCCCCCTTACAACACTCACCGTGTTCATTAGTTGTGAGTTTACCCACCCCCATCCCCCCAAACCCTGAAGGATATTACTACCGTGTGAGCACCCTAGTGTTGATCGGTTAGTGCCAATTTGATGTCTGCCTGTGTTTTATAATCTTTAGCGTGAGCCCACTTTCTGTTGGAAGTGGTTTCTTCCATGGGAGCCCAGAATATCCAAACCGTGCGATGCAACCCTCAGAGAAGTTTGCATTTGCTTCTACCATAAGGTTTTAGGGATTTCTCTGGTCTGAGGCCAATTTGTATGTTAATCTCTTAGGTTCCCACATCGTAAGGGCAACTTGGATCGGATGCCTTACTTACAAAAGACTTGGGCTAAGATTTTTCACAGGAGGTGCTTTTTAAAAGAATCCATCCAGATCCTGCAGCAGAGGCGTCTGAGGACGGATGTCTCTCTTATGTGAGAGAGAAGCCTTCCCAGGGGCTGGCTTTGTGCAGGGGTTCCACGCCAGCTCCCCATCTTGTGCAGACCCTTTGCCTCCATGGCCCCGTGTGAGCTTTGAGACCCCTCCCTGAGCAGCAGCGACCGCTCTCTGGCTCCCCTGCAGCAGCAGTTGGTACCTCGCTCCATCTGGCTCTTGGTGATCTCTTTTTTCCCCAGCATCTAAGGATTTCTCTTTCCTCCTTTTAGCGGCATGCTAAAACTATTTTTCATTATATTTTAATCCAGCATCTCTACCTGGAGGTCTTCAATGGTTCTGCCCATGATGTTTTTAAATCTGGAAGTTCTTTCCTCTTTCTTTTATAAGTTCATCAAAATCTCTCAATTGCTGATGTCCACACGCTGCCCCCCAACATCAGTGCTGTTGGGTTTATTCCCCTTGGTAGTTCTTTTACTGCTATTCCCACAGAACTGCGTCATGGAGAAAAGCTAAGCATATGCAACTGACAGATCTTAAACTGAGAGCTCATGACGCTGTCTCGATTTCCTCAGTGATCCGTAAGTTCCTTCACGAGCACTCTGTGCTTCTGCTCAGAGACACCATATTCTCTCCTGCTTCTATAGTTATTTAAAAGTTTCCTTGCTCCCCTTACAAGGTAGTAAGCTGCTTATTGGCAAAGCTTATATTTTATTTGTCTTTGTATCTTCCAAGCGTCTTGCCCAGTATCTTGCCAACGCTGGGTATTTCATGCAGAAAAAGGCGGCTGGGAGCAGTATAAACGGCATGGATGAGCTGTGGTTAGACTCTAGCTCTGACCTTCGCATGTGACTTGGGGCGAATTATGTAATCTGAGTCAGTTTTCTCATCTATTAAATGGCAACAGTAATACCTACTTTTCAGGCCTGTTTTAAAAATGAAATGAGATTGTATGCAGGAAGCACAGCCCCTCCCAGAGCTGGGCAAATATTTATAAACTCTCCAGGTGGTTGATTTCATGCCTCTGCCAGGTGCCACATTCTCCTTTGCCAGCAGTTCCCTCTCTGCAGCGTGGGGCAAGGACTTTTCTGGAAAGCTGGTGAATCAGAATGTTAAAGTGGGACTTTTCTGTCCTGACTGCGGCTGAAATCCTGAAAGGTAGAGAACAAAATGGCCCCCAAACAGGTTTATGACCCATCACTCAAAATCGTCTTAAGGGCTTGAAAGATTTGAGGTTAAAAAGGCTGAGAGAAAATCTTCGTGGCCAAAGCTGCTGGAGCATTGACAAGTCGGGGTGGGGTTGGGCAGAGGGAGCCGGGTTGCCCTGACAGAGGCCTCAGCCGATCAGATCCGGGGATGGATGCTCTGCAGCGGGGTGGCCCCGCGGTTAACCCAAGCCAAGGCCCCATCCCCCATCCCACCTTGAAAGGGACGGTGTTTCCCCCTCATCTCAAGCCTCAGGAGAGGGGCTTTGAGAACGTCACTCAGAGCTGGAGATTTGTCCTCTGGGGTGGAGGTGGCAGAAACGGTGCTGTCGGGTCCACCCTGGGGTTGTGACGCTCAGGGCAGGAGCTGGGATCACGCAAAGCAGCTGGGGAGCGTGTCATCGGAAGTGCAGGTGGGTCTCCCCCTGGCAGAGTCCCCCGAGCCCTCGAGGCCTCAGAGCGCCAAATGAGACCTCCCTGCGCCGCGCAGGGGTGCCGCAGTGCCCTCCAGGGCACACACGCTCTGTCCCCCAGCTGCTGCCTCTCTCTGAGCTGTGCTCTGGAAATCGCCCTCAGCCGCAGACAGCTGCCTCACCCAACGTCAGGGCCTGTCCTCAGGGACCGCCCCATCCGGTGCTGGGTCCCCGTGGGGGTACTGTGGGGCGCCTGGCCTCCACTGGGGCAACTCTGCTCAAAACCCTCTCACTGTCTCCACAGCACGGCTTGCGTTAGGTTTTGCATCCCAGCTCCAGAGCATCTCACGGTACCAACCCGCGCCCCTCTGCCCGTCCTGCCGCCCTCACGCCTTGGCAGGGCTTGTTCCCAAGGGCACTTCCCGATCCCAGTGTCAGTTTCCTGACACAGAATCCAGCGGGAAACAACTCTCTTCCCTCCCACCCTGCTCTAGACTCGGAGGGGTGCGGCACCCTGCGTGAGCTTGGGAGGAAGAGAGAGACACACAAGCCAGGGGGACAGCGGGGCCGGCCGCCCCGCTCTCACCCCGGGCTGCACTGCGGAGAGGTCTGGGCTGGCGGAGAGACACCTGCACTCTGAATGAGGTCGAGCTGTGGCTGTTTCATGAGACTGAACGTTTTCGCTATTGACATGAGGCTGCTCTTAAGACTAGTGGTGACTGAGGGATGATGATGATGGTCTTGATCCAACAGTAACCAGAGATGCTTTGGGACCACCCAAGTTTTCATCCAAGAGTAAGGAAAGAACAGGTCAGGTGGCTAAGAAACATGCCCAGAACATCATGGCTCAGTGGTGGAGCTGGAGCCAAGCCACTGTCTGCAGACCCTCAAAGTCCTTCCTCTTCAACACACTCCCGATGTCTCCATGTGCTCCAGTCCAAACCAGATTTGCTGCGATTTCCAGAACATTCCATGCTGTTTCATTTTTCAGTTTGTCTATATACTGTTCTCCTCCCCCAGTGCATTTAGAAAACTATGAGTAAAGGTATTTGGCAAAATCGAGGTGGGTGTGGGCGAGAGGGAACAGGGAGGGGGCAGGAGGGTGGGAGCCATGGAGTGACCCAATGCAAGCCGTGCGGTGGAGAGAGCGGGGAGGGTTTCCGCAGGGCTGCGAGGACACCCCCAACCCCTCCCACTCCTGAAGGTGGGGTTCTGGCTTTCTACTCGATCCTGAGGCCAAAGTTTGTGGTTTCAACATCTCAGACTGAGGTTGAAAAGTGCATACAGCATGTCTGCGTCGGATGGACTTAAAACCAGCCTCGTCTGGCATGGAGCGGTTGTCATGGCAATGCGTGATTGTCAGGCCTTGACTGGAAACGGGAATAATGGCCCAATTACTGACTATTGATGTGCATCTTTTGTTTCTTCCCCTACAAAAGGTTTCCCTTACAGACAGGTATGTCGACGAGAAACCATCTGGAGCCAACCACATTCATAGCACTCAACGTAAATCACTCTTTATCTTACTGCCTGGGGCCAAGGGAAGAAATTTTGTTACCAAGGGTGGCTTATGCCAGGGGCTAACAATTTGTGCAGTGCCCAGATATCCCAGGAGCCTGTGCCCGCGCCCACTCCCCCCGTCCCCGCGCTTAATTTCATACCCCAGTGCACTAATAGTCCTGTTTTACCTCCCAACTTCCTGCCCCACCTTGGGTTTGGCTTCTCTAGGGTTTGCCCTTCCCTCTACCTGAGAGTGGAGCTCTGAAGAAACAGTACCTAAGATTTCACAAGTCTTATAGTTCATCCCAACTATTATTATTATTATTATTATTTAACCTTCCTCCAAGACTCAGCTCAAGTCTCCTTCATGAAGCACTCTCAGCACCTAATATTAATAGTAGTAGTTGCAGAACCTAAAGCATGCCTTCTTCCTTCATGATCTCCCATAGCTCTTGGGCTGCACCACATTCATTCATTCAACAAACACTGACCACCCCCTCAGCCAGGCACTGTACTAGATTCTGCACAAAATGAACATCTCTGTCCTTATGGGGCTTACTGCCTCGTGTGGAGCAGGCAACAAACACGATGGATAGGTAAGTTAGAGAGTGTGATAGAAGATGACATGTGCCAAGAAGAAAAATAGGCAAAGGAGGAGATATGAGTGTCAGGAAAGGGAATTAAAGGGTGGTCTGCAAAGGATGCGCTGAGCAGAGCCCTTTGAGAGTTGAGCTGCAGGGAAGGGGAAAGTGAATCGTCTGGGTATCCAGACAAAGAGAAAGCACCAGTGCAAAGGCCCTGAGGTAGGAGGGGATGAGCAGTGGAAGACACGGTCGGAGCGGGGTGGAGGGCAGATTCGAAAGGCCTTGGAGGTCATCATGGGGATGCTGTGAGCGAGATGCAGAGGATCCCTCTAACTGTTGCTTTGAGAAGAGAACGTAGCAGGGCGGACGTGGAAGTAGAAGCCGGTTACCAGGTGATAGGTGATCCAGTTTGGACCAGGCTGGCACAGAGGAGGGGGTGAGGAGCAGCTTCTGGATGTGCCTTGGTAGCACCACCCGCGTCTGCTGAGGATGGGAGGCGGGTATGAAAAAGAAGGCAACTCCACCATTTGGTCTTGGCTTGAGTGCCAGGAAGGCTGGCAAGGCCACGGCGAGAGGGAGACCGAGGGGAGGACCGGCTGCGGTGTGCAGTGGGAGGTCAGGATTGCAGTCTGGGGTGTTTATGAGACACCCAAGTGGGGATGTCAAGTAGGCGTTGAGATGCGAGTCTGGAGTTCGTGGAGAGTGGTCCAGACCGGGCTATCATCTGGGGAATCATCTCTGAAAAGGCAATTTGTGAATCCACAAGACTGGATGAGCGCACCGAGGGAGCGAGGGTCCACAGAGGAGAAGAGATCCCAGGATGGGCCCTGGGGCCATCGACACCAGGAGGTCAGGAGGAACCAGTGAAGGAGACGAGAAAAACAGCCAGAAGCAAAACCACAGTGTGATGTCAGCAAGCTGAGCATGGAAAGGGCTTCAAGAAAGAGGGAGGGACCAGCCCACCAGTGCCACTGGGAGGTGAGGGGACGAGGGCTGAGGGCCGACCAGTGGGCTTAGCGATGGGGCCTGGGGGAGCACTGGTAGGATGGTCTGAGGGTCTGGAGAAAAATCAGAGACACTCCAGGCGCAGCGGGCTAGACAGCGCTTAGCAGGAGTGACGTAAGGGGAGCAGAGAAAGGGGCGGGAGCTGGAGGGGCTGTGGGCTCAAGGAGGAATTCGGGGGGTGGGACAGGAGCAGCACGTGGGTGCGCGGGGCTGTGGGCACCATCCGGGAGAGCATGTTCTCGGCCACGGCTGCACGTTGGAGTCACAGGGAAGCTTGGAGTCCCTGAAAGCCTGAGCAGAACTCCATGTAAATAAGTCAGCATCTTTGGGGACAGGGCCCCCGAGAGGAAGAACCTCTGCGTTAGGGAAAGAAACGCAGACGGAGCAGGCAAGCCTGGGATGGGGCAGGGATGGCCTCCAGTGAAAAGAAGACAGGGTCTCTCCAGGGAGCGGGGAAGGGGTTGCTTCTGTTGACAGGAGAGAAAGCAGAGTCTGTGGGGTCGCTGCTGGCAGAGGGGCCCTGGAGAAAGGTCCCAGCTGGTTGTCCCTTTTGTCAGAGAAACAGGACCACAGGTTATCAACCAGCAGTGAGGCAGGGGAGGAGAGTCTGGGATGGTCCCCTAGGGCAGCAGGTCCTGGGGGCTCTACCATGGTTCCGGGCAGCACAGGGGCCACTTATGTTTGGGGTCAGTCATCTAGAGTGAGACCCCTCAGCATGGCCCCCTCACAGCTCCAGGGCTGGGCACCTGCCTTGCGCACTGCTGTGTGATCTCCCCATGTCATTTAATCGGCCCGAGTCTTGATTTCTTCATCTGTGACATAGCGACAATGCCTACCACTGAAGAACGAGTTCAAGATCAGAGGTGGATGGGAAGCTCCCGGGGCAGCAGCTGTCCCCGGCAGGCAGGTAGCGAATGTGAGCTCCAGCTGCAAGGACGGACTGTGATCTACCGAGAGAACCCATCTCCCCACTCCATGCAGTGGGGACTGAGTTTTCCCTTTGTGTCCTCTAGAGAACACGGTACTTATGTGCTGGCCACATGGAAATGATGTGTCAATACATGCCTTTAGGACGAATAATTAACTACTTAATGAGCATTTGTCTTTGTATAAGTGATGAGATTGTCAAAACCAAGAGGAAGGCAAAAGCAAGGTGAAAATACTAGCTTGTTTCACCAACAGTACTTTTTCCTGCACAATCCTCAGCCATTTTAAACACTCCGATGCTGATCTTTAACTGCAGATACATAAATGCGTGGTTTGAACCTCTCCTGCTTAGAAAAAGAAAACATATGAGATCACATACAATAAAAGGCACAGATATAACAGCCAGTAAAATAAAGATGGGAAACAGGATTGGACAACCAGAGGAGGTGGTCAGGGGAATGGCCCTGAGAGCTGGGGGGGGTTTCCCTGTACCCCTAAAGCCCACTAATGGTGAAGTGGAGACGGGGGGCCGTCCTACCCCTGGGCTAATAAGGAGCACCCCATACCGACAGGCAGCAAGGACAGGGGGGGTCACTCTTCAGGGCCCCACAGCACACCCGGAGAGGGGTTTGCCTGAAGTCGGGACCTCTTCCTCCGCAAGGAGCCCCAAAGCCCCCTTTGCTGCAAGTGGAGGCCCCCCAGCGCCCATGACAGTGGGCGGCAGTATCGCCCGGGGCCACACACCTGGGCTGAGCCCCTCGCACTCCCACCCTCCGCCCCCCTGCTCCGGCGGACTCTCCCCCTGCCCAGGACGCCCAACCCGGCAGGCAGGATGAAGCAACGCGGACATCCCAGCGAAAGACTCACGTCCTTCGTTCTGCAGGCTTCTCTGGCGTGTGGGAGGCAACAGCGACCACAGAAGCACTGCATATTTGTAGAGGGCTTTACGTTTCCCACACTGCTGTCTCGCATTCTTCCTCCTCCAAGTCTTAAAACAAAGGCCTGCGCGGCCCTTTCACGGCAGAGGCTGGCAGTGTGTGAGCACGGCCCGTGGGGCTCCCTGTGGCCCTGTGACCCTGAATGAGTCACTCTCTTGAAGAAGTGGGGATGAAGGCAGGGGCCCCCAGGACTGCCCCAGGATCCTGCAACAGGATCACTATTCCAAACCCTCAGCTCTTCCGTCACAGGTCGGAACTTGCCTCCCCGAGGCCGGCGCAGACGCCGGGCGCCCCGCAAGCACCGCTGGCCCCAGGCAGGCTAATCACACCCAGCAGCGCCTGTGAAGCCATCCTGCCAAATTACCTGTCATGAGAACCGGGTAAGTCTCTGGCCTTGATTGGAGATGAGCTACTCTCTGCCTTAATTAAAGTTGAAGCTCGAGGGTTGTGGGTGCTAACTGTGCCTGCTGAAACGCTGAACGCAAGCAGCCTCTGACTCACATTTGGAACGGGCCCTCGTGTCCCCTTTCTGTGCATAACTTCCACGTGGCACCATCTGGAATTTAAGTTTTTTTCTACTGAGAGTTATTAAAGGACTTGGGGCATTTGAGGCTCGAGTGGGTTTAAATTTCGGGCCCTGCCCAAATCCCACGTCATTCTCGTAGCTTTTGCTTTTGTTCACGTGACACTTGGCTGGTTAAGCGACAGGGTCACGTCCTGAAGACGGAATGTCCTCTGACACCCGTGAGTGAGCGTTGCAGAGGTGTGGTCTGCTGGTGTCGGAAGCTGAAGGTAGGCGGCTCCCATTCAGGCAGGTTCCTGTGAGAGTCTGGGCGCCTCTCCGTGCAGGCCTCAAAACCTCATTGGGGGCCTGTTGTATGCTCGGGCGTCTGAGGTCTGAGACTGGTTGTCTCCAAAAATAAACAGTCGAGTCAGTCTTGAAAAATTATAACAGAGACAAACACCTCGGCAAACAACAGAAGCAGTCGTTGCCTCAAACCCTTTTATGGAGCAAGGTGAGATATGCAATAAATCAAGCAAGGCAGCGTATAATTAAGTGCTCACAGGCGTGGCATGGGCCATGACTGTGTCAGGGGTGCAGCAGGGCGGAGGAGCAGACGGAAGCCCTCGGAGGGCGGCTCGGGGGGGCCTTCGGGAGCCGGGGCTGGGGCAGTTGAGGGAGGAGAGCAGGTGCTCCAGGCGGGACGGGGCCTGGGTCAGGTGGATGGAGGCTCAGCCGAGAAGGGCCTGCGTGTTAGTTTCCAGGCTATCGTGACAAAGTACTGCAAACTGGGTGGCTTAAAACACAGAACTTTATTTTTTTCACAGTTCTGGAGGCCAGAGGTCTGAAATCCAGGCATCAACAGGGCCACGCTCCCTTGGAAGGCTCCTTCCAGCTTCTGGTGTCACTGGCAATCCTTGGTGTCCCTTGGCTCGTAGATGCGTCACTCCAACCTCTGCCTCCATCGTCACCTGCGTTTGCGTCTCTGTGTTTTCTTCTTATAAGGACATCAGTCACAGTGGTTCAGAATTCACCTTCACCAGGTATGACCTCATCTCACCATGATTACATGCGCAAAGACTCTATTTCCAAATAAGGTCACATTCACAGGTACTGGGGGGTAGGGCTTCAATGTTCCTTTTTAGGGGACCCAATTTAACCCACAACAACACGTACATGGGCCAGAGAGGCCAGCCTGCCTGACTCTTAGGGAAGGCACAGCTGTGCGGCACTGGGGACCAAGGCAGGCAGGCTCTGGTGGGTCTTGGAGGAGGGTGGCCACACGGGTCTCCTCCCGGAGAAGCTGATGCAGTGTTAATGGTGCCAGTGGTGGAAAGAGATGCAGCCTGGAGGTCGTGGCCAGCCCAGGGGAGAATCACTGGGCAGGCACCTGGGGGTCTGGCACCCTTGACTGACAGCCCAGACCTCCCCTTTGGTCTTTCACACTTTCCCCAGCTGTCCCCAGGCAGGGGCAGGATGTGATGTCCCAGAGCAGGCCCGTTCCTCCTTTCACAGCATCCTCTAACTGAAGACTCTCAGAACCGAGCTGCAGTCTGAGGTTTTTCTACCCAATCCTTGCTTCCCACTTTCCCCGCTGGTGTCCTGCCCTTCCTCCCTGTAGCCGTCACAGGCACTTCCTACCCTCAGTCTCTCTCATGTCTAATCACACCGTGGCATCTACTTCTCCAAGGTTCCCAACTATCCAGACACAGCAGGAAACGCAGGCTGTGAAGTTGTCGGTTTGTCCGTACAATGAGAGAGTGAGAGAGGAACCGAGTGACCCCTGACTTCGAGGCTAGGGTCTCAGCCTGGAGCAGATCCAACTGTTCAGAGATAAGGGTCATCAGAGTATAACTCACAGACTGGAGAGATATGGACAGAGACTGGGGTACGGGGATTGCACTTTGACCTGTAGCGGGAATCTCAGGCGGGTGATATATGTGCCTACGCTCTACAGATGATTTTGCTAAGCTCCTTCACAAATATTCCATTACAGATTTATTGACATTGACATTTTTGCTTTTTCTGCAAAAAAATATTTTGCAAAAACACTTCATAAGCTGGCCCAAAATTAATTTTTTTAAAAGGGAGTTCCAGAATATTCTGAGCATTGGGGAAATCGTCAGAATAAATGTAGAACTTCCCAATGAAATGTTGCAATGCTACTGTTTGTATTCTGTTATGTCCTCCCCTTGCAGTCAGTGAGAATGTATGCGAGAAGTGAACGCAAGGCAGGGCATTTTGCAATCTTGTGTTGCCCTGGGATCAACCATTTTGTGAATCTGAATTTTAAAGTGGAAAGAGATACGAGGGTCCAAACAGTTGAGGAAGAGGTAAGAGGACACCAGAATGAAGGTGGGTTCTCTTTCCTCACTCCTCAGCCGTCCTCTCAGCCCAGAGTTATCTGGTTACGGCGCCAGGGGGTTTAACCATAAATCAGTTGAACCTGAATTATGCCTGTCAAAGGAAATAAGCAACATACGCTGATGGTTCTGAGTCGTGGTTCCGTAATCACTACTTTTTTCTTGCTCAAGTAACTTGAAAAATTACTAATGGACATTGCTAATCGCATCATTAGTAAGCTTTACTCAGGCTCTCTTCAATTCCAAAGGAAAAGTTCTTTTCCTATAGGAGATTTATGCGCTCAAGTTTCACCCGTTATTCATCTAAATCCCCAGAGTAACAAGAATATCCGATGCCTCTGCTTTACTTGAGCCTGTGAAATGAGCCTGGCATCCCACAGCATGGGGAGGCGTTGGAAGGCCACCCGTCCATAGAGGTTGGGGTCTTAAGAGCCACCAGGCCTTCCCTCCCCACAGATGCTCAGGATTGGCTTGGTGATGAAACCACTGTTGTTCCCTGTTCAACACGGCTCCCACCCTGATGCTGCAGGCCCACGAGGTGGTGGCAGATTGCGAATGCAGGACTACCTGGCCACGGGGAAGGATGTGGGAGGTGGCCGCGGGCAGAGGGGCAGGCTGCAACAGTTAAATAACAGGTGATCACATTAGTTACTAACTCTGCTTACACAGCATTTCTTTCCTTTGCTTCTCTCCTCCCTGCCTCCCTTCTTTTCCTCTCCCACTTGTTCTAGAAAGAGTAAGGGGACAAAAACTACAAAGCAATTAAGTTAATTAAAAGAGAATTTTATTAGTTCGGACTCTTGCTTTGCAAGAGACAGAAATCCAACCCTATCTTAAGAAAATACCGGGAACGTCTTAGCTCACAGGGAGAACTGGGATCAGGGCTTCAGTGTTCTTCCCATCTCTGAGCTCTGTACTTAGGCTCACAGGCTAGCTGTCCCTGGAGCAGTGGCAGCTCCAGGCTGAAGTATTACTGCCTTGGGATAAGAATGGAAAAGGCTTTCTCAGTTCCAGTTAGAATCCCAGGGAAGGGCTCTGATTGGCCACCCAAGGCCATGCCCCTGAGTGAGGGCAATTATGATTGGCTGAGCTGGGGGTTAGGGGGCAACGAGGCAGAATACTGGCATTGCCTATCATACCTAAATATTGTACTAGGGGAGGTAAGTTCCCCCAAAAGGAAGATAAAGCAATTAATGTATGACATATATGTGGACATGTCAAGCCAGGAATATGCACTTGCTATGGGTGGGCCACAGCTTGGATGATCTATGTTCTAGCCAGCTCTAGTGCCCACAAGGCTCAAACAGACCAAGAGGTCAGGAGAAAGACA
Organism: Indri indri; assembly: GCA_004363605.1. Taxonomy (NCBI): domain Eukaryota; kingdom Metazoa; phylum Chordata; class Mammalia; order Primates; family Indriidae; genus Indri; species Indri indri. Next base: position 24,751 of record RJWJ010005679.1, on the reverse strand, counting down.
ACTATTCTTCATTTTAAAACCAAACAGGAATTTCTCTCTGGGGATCTTAGCATATGTCTTTTTTATGTTTCAAACTATCAAATCCCCACATTGCCCAGCAACCATGTAGACCTGGCCCTAATAAAACTGAGTCCTTTCAAACAGGGTTTCAGACAGTTCTGCCTGGAACAACAGTTTTAGGTAGAAACAGCATTCCCCATGGTGCTCTTCTTGTTGGAGCCCTACCCCAAACAACCATGTCCCTCTTCCTCCAGGGTCCCCCGTGCAAAGCCCAGCACACCAAGCAGCTCCCTTCTCAAATGCCATGTGATCTGTCTTCTGTCTGAATAAAAATCCTTTCTTTCCGCCTGGTCCTGAGGTCATGTCGCATTTACAGGCCTTGAGCTCATTCCCCATTATTCAATAATCTAAAAGTCACTCTAGAAAGACTTAAAAACCCAGCAACTCCTATAAAACCCAACACACTCACCATTACCTCTCACACAACATAATCTCTCCTCAGCAAGGATCTGAAGATATTTGCAGATAGCTTCAGATACACAAATATGTTAATAATGGTCCAAATAACAGCAAATATCATTTACTTAAAATGGGAAGGGGAAGTACGTTAGCATCCCCTCCCCACATTCTCGCTCCATGGCATAGTGGGAGGCAGGAGCCCCTTCTCCACAGCATCCTCCACAGCCCACCCCAGGGGGTGACAGCAGAGTTTCCCCGGAACCTGCAATCCCCCTGGCAGGAAAGAGAGAAGCAAAGTATGCGATTGCTCTCTCTCTGGTTACCAAAATACGCTCCACGGATCAGAGGAAGGGTGGACCAGTGGATCTCAAACTACACACACATACACACACACACACACACACACACACACACACACACGCTCTCTCTCCCTCCCCCCCTCCCCAGATTGCCCAACCTGGGGAAGGAACCCAGGAAAGTCCAGAGTCCCTCTGAAGCAAGTGCCTAAGGACCACTCTGCAAAATGCTGCTCCTATTGTGAGGTGCCAGACCCTCGGCTGCCCTGGACCACTGGGAACAGTGCTTCTAGGAAATGCACTCTCCTCTGGGGTGAGGGTGCCTCTGGGTACAGAGCGTGTGGACTGCAATAGGGCATATGGTCAGGAAATTGTGTACTTTCTGCAATTCTTCAGAATTCTAGAAAACAAACAGCACTGACCATAGTACTGCTGTGTGCTCTGGGTTTTGGACTGACATCAAGGAAAAGAAAGGAACAAGTACCCACCTGGGCATCCCTCTCCGCTTCTTACCAAGCCCTGATGTGCTTGTCTGCAGTCACGCCACCAGCGAGTGGCGGGGCAGGTCTGACCGCAGAGCCCGCTCCTTCCTCAGCACCTATTTAAAGCCCCAGGCCGGCTCACGGGTAATGGAGGAGGCAGATCCCTGTGCGGTGTCCTTAGGGCAGTGGCCTGCAGGAGCTGCAGCTCCGGCCCCACTGCTGCTCTGCAGATGGCTGCAGTTCCACCATCGGTCACTTTTGCCCTTGTCCTGAACGCTGACGGAGTCTGCCTGGGAGGAAAATGCATTAGGGTTCTCCAGAGAAACAGAAGTACTAGGGTGTACATGTGTGTGTCTATTTTATACACATATGTATGTATACACAGAGAGAGAGAGCAAGGTAGATGGGACTGATTTACTTTAGGAATTGGGTCATGTGATTGTGGGGCTGGCCAGTGTGAAATCTGCAGGACAGGCTGGACATTTAGGTGACAGTTGAGGCTGCAGTTTTGGGTCAGAGGGCTGTCTGGAGGCAGAATTCCTTCCTCCCTGGGGGACCCTTGTCTTTGTTCCCAAGGCCTTCAACTGACTGGGTGAGGCCCACCATATCACGGAGGGGACCTGCTTTATGGTTCACTGATTTAACTATTAGTCTCATCTTAAAAAATACCTTCATAGAAACATTTAGAGCAGCTTTTGGCTAAAATATGGGCACCACAGCCTGGTCAAGTTGACACATAACATGAACCACCACAAAGAGCCCGTTCAATCAGCATGTGGGGCAGGATGCAGTCTGTAAAACCAGGCTCAAACCCACCTCTGACGGTTGTTAGCCTTAAGATCGTGGACAGAACTCCTGTGTGAGTTGCTCAGCCTTCTGAACCTTCTATTTGTGTGTGTGGTGGCGGGGGGACATAAATGATTATTGTAAGAATTAAATGAGCTCATATCCATGAATGCACTGTGAAACAGAAAATACTGCATGCCTACATTTCTTGCTCTGTAACGGAAGCGAGTTTATCAGGTATTTTCCTGTCTATATGTCCAACATGGAATCATTCCCAGGCTCCTATAGGGGATGGCACTATTGACCTGCTGCCCATAGGATGGGCATTTGACGTACTGAATCAGTGCAGATGGGTTTTGTTGATTCATCACACAAGACAGACTCAATACATATTTATTGCCTGAAAGCAGGAAGAAAAGACAGCCGTTCCTTGTATCTATCACACAAACTTTTGGTGTCCAACTCGGTTCTCCAAGAAGCCAGAGAGAAAGGAACGACGCACCCTCAGCAGACTTGCAGACAGTCTGACGCAGAGGACTTGGAGATCGCCCAGCCCAGCTGTCTTACTTCCCAGATGAGACAACGGAGGCTCCGGGATGCAAGTGACTGCCAAGCCTGGCATGTGAGTGTTCGCTGATGCAGGACCGGGCGCAGGCCTCCTGCCCAGCATCAAGAAACAGGACAAAATTACTGTAAAAGTACATCCCCTCCCCCACCGCTTCACATATTTTCCAAAGTAAATACCAGAGGGATCAAAGATTTAAAGGTAAAATGATTTGTATGTAAAAAGTAAAAAATGAAACCATAAAAATGCAGAAGTAAATATGGGAGAGATTTTAAAAATAATTCTGAAGTAGGAAGGTCTTCTCTAAATGTGACAGAAAACCCCAGTAGCCATAAAAAATCACTAAAATAAACCACAGAAAGAGGAAAACAATCCTGCATGGAAAATACATGATAAAGTCAAAAGACAAATAATAAACAGGGAAGAAATATTTGCAACCCACACTGACAAGAAGCTAATTTCTTTAACATATAAAGAGCTCCTGTAAAAAAAGAAAATGACCTACAACCCAATAGAATAGACAAAAATCACAAATAGACAATTCACAGAAAGGAAACTGAAAAAAAAATCACAAGTGTACAAAAAGATGTTCATCCTCATTCATAGCTCAAGAAATGCACAGTAAAAGTACAAGACGCTATTTTCACCTGACAGACTGGCAAATATCAAAAAGTTAGAAATAGATTTGCGTCGGTGAAGGCGTGGAGGGACAGAACATTCACACATTGGAAAGTGGAAATGCTCAGGAAAGAGCCTCCCTGCCTGCCACCGGGTCCCTTCCTGTCACGTGGTGAACTGTCCCCCCACAAGGCTGCCCGCTATCAGGACAGCTCATCCTCTTGCCTGTGCCAGCAGTTCGCGCCTACGGTGTGTCCTCTTTAGGACGTCAACTCCCTCCCCAGACTGTCACGGGTCACTGGCTCACGAACACACTGTAATATCCCCCATCTTGAGAAAAAAGGCCCTCTCTCGACCCGCATCCCCCCACCTGCCCACCGCCCCATTCCTCTGCTCCCCTGCACAGCGAAGCTCCTAGAAACAGTTGCCCACTACCTCCCACGTCCCCTCCCCTCCATCTTCTGAGCCCACTCCCGCCAGGCTGCCGCCCCCACGCTCCCTGCTCCTGTAAGCTTGCCAGTGGCCTCCCTGTCGCCAAGTGCCACGGTCCACTGAGTCCTCCTCTACCTCACAGTTCCTTCCTCCCGGAGACACCTCTCCTTGCTGCTGGGCGCCACTTTTTCCTGATTCCCTGGTGACCCGGCTGGGTGCCGTGGGCTGCAGTTCCGACCTTTCTCTTTGCTGTCTACGCTCTCACTGCACGGCTTTAAACTCCATCCGTTGTTACGTGGATGGCTTCCAAACGTCTGTCCGCAGCCAGCCCTCTTCCCCGTCTCCCTTCGCGTGGGTGTCCAGTAGGCGTCTGGCATTTACCGTGTCCCAGAGCAAACTCCCTTCCCCCAGCCCTCCTTGTTTCTGCCACTCTGGTAAATGGGGTCACTCCAGTTGCTTGGGCCAAAAACTTTACAGCCAAATGTCACTTTTTCTTTCTCTCCAATCCCACGCCCAATCTATCAGCAAATTCTGGGGATTGTGTCTTCAAAACAGATCCAGAAACAACCACTTCTGGCCACCCTGCCTCTCCTGTCCAGCTCTGAGCCTCTCTTGACTCTCGCTTGGATGATAGTGACAGCCATTCACTGCGCTCAGCGGTTCCTTCCTTGTCGCCTAGACAACTTGTTCTCTACCTAGCGGCCAGGCCGATCCTTTGAAAACTTAACCCAGATCGTGTCATTCTCCTAGTTGGCGTGCCCCAACATTGTCACATCTCACTCACATGAAAGCCAAAGCCTTTGTCATCTGAAATGTTACTTCCTGCCACTCTCCTTTGCAACGAACTTCCAACATCCCATGCCCCCACTTCTCTCTTCTAGAATCCTCTTCCCCAGCTACCCGCATGGCTCACTCAGTCATGTTCTTCAGATTTCTGTTCAAATGTCCAGTGGACTCTAGAGCCGTGGTCAGGGCTGCCCGGCAGAAGCTGGGCTCCCTGAGGGAGGGTCTGGCTAGTGGGGCGAGGGCCTTGGAGGAAGGACAAGCTGCCCACGATGCTCCCCAAGGCCAAACAAGAGCAGAAGACATGCCCTGGCTCCTGTCCTCCTCCAACCCTGCCACCCCCACCATCCCACTCTCTGCCGTTGGCCAAGTCTGGCCAGAACCAGTGGGCAAAAGATCCTGGTACTGTAGTTCCCGGCAGTACAGAGCAGGGTGGGACAGGGACTGGATCTGAGCACAGAGACAAGCAGCCATACAAAATACACCCCCCACGCAAATGAGCACATCTGCATACTGACTGATATGTCAGTCTCTCTGAGGGATTGCTTCCAATGACCCAATCCTCTAGAGACGTGGCCGTGAACATCTTGGTGAATGATTCACAACAGTTTAAACCTGCAAAGACAAAGAACAGACTGGGAACCAGCAGGTCCTATAGAGGCAGACTCTTCTTAAAGGTCCATGAGAAACAGCTGTTCTCGCACCCTAACTCTGAGAGCCGGGGACAAATTCGCCAGCCTCCGCGTTGACCACGGTGAGCTCTGGGAGTCTTTGGGAAGTGCTCTGTGTTGGCAGTGAGCCCCGCCCGGCCCTTCCCTGCACACAAATATCCTCCGCTTACCCAAAGAAACTTCTGCATCCATCCCTGTGAGATGTTGGGAACCCCTTGAGTCATGGCCGAATAAGCTCTGCAATGACAGGAAAATGTTCTCTTGTGCAGGTCAGAGAACACTGAACTTTGTGATTATGCTTTATTTTTTGACCTACAGGGTAAAACGCTACAATGAGTGGGGGTAGAGAAAGAAAAGCCACAGCTTTTGCACAACGGTGCTACTGGGAGCGTGCGCTGCAATGATCTACAGGAACCTTATGCCAGCCCACGGTATGGAGTCCTGCTTGGAAAGTCTCTCCCCATTCTCTGTTCACCCAATTCTTAGGAGCTATATTTAGGAACATCTTAAGAAACACCTTTTGACCCACATGGCCGAAGGAGAGTTTTCAAAAGCCACTATGTCCTTGAGAGCTGCCCTGCATGCTAAGCATCTTTGTGGGCTTTGTGTACCAAATAAGCATTTATTGATTATGGTGTAAAGTGCTAGGGTACAAGGACAGAGATTGATTCTGGCAGGGTCTTGCATGGGTCTAACTAAGGGTTTGGTTGGGCCCTTCTTGGGGGGGGGGGCACAGCTTTCTCTGAGAGTCAGGATGTCACTGTGCCTCTCCAACGGGGCTTGGAGGTCAACAGGCCTATACCTAGACGCCCCTGAAGATCCAGATCCTGAGCCAGCACTTTGCTCCCCAAATGTTGCCAATCCCAAGGGCATAGCAGGCAAATGTATTTTTTCTAAAGTCTTATTGAAAAGTCACAACTGGCATGCCAGGGTCAGGCCTGGATATCAGCTGCAAGTCACCTGAATGGATGGTGTCACTGGCGCTGGCAGGCAGAGCTTCAGACAGACTTGTACAGATTTGTAACTGACCACAACTTAGGACCTTTGGGCCAGTATAATTCCCAAAGTAATATGATTTGCTCAGGAAATTATTACAATTAATTTGCATTATTTAATCATGTACCAACAGATGGGTGAGAGGGCAGAAATCAGTCAAAAGCCATACTCAGTCAATAATGGTATTCAAATTCCCCAAAGGTAATTGGTATGTTTATTGCATGTTCAAAGATCATAACTAAGTCAAGAACCAACACACACAGACCTTTAGTCAAATTCTGCAACCAAAACCTTCCATCCCAATGGGAGGCAATGCTAGATCACTAGGACAAAAGTCACAGGGGACGCTCTGTAAAACAATTATGAAGGCAGCGTTGGCAGAACCAAAGACTTTATCCCCAACTAATGCTGTTTCTGTGACTACCACCCTCAGTCAGGAAGGGGGCATCAGTGCAGGGATCATCTAGTTCTTTCTTTCACAAACAGGTACCTCCCCACTGCACAGAGCTCGCGTCACACGCACCCTGCTCGCCGAATCTGTTATTCTGCGGAACTGCTGACTGTGTGCTTAGCAGAGCTGGTTAAGATACCGGCTATTCTCTGGAGAGAAGATACGCACAGCACATCTGTCGCTCGGGAGCACATGCTAGGGAGTTCACCTTTACCTTAATGCACTTCTTGGGTTTCGCGATCAGGAATGCCTATGGCCACCTGGCATTATGGATGAAGGGCAGCCTGAGACACAGAGAAGGGAGGTGGCTGGCATGGGTGCCCTGGAAAATGGAAACAGACCTGGAAAGAGGCAGTTAGGAGATGTGCTGTCCCCACACGTGCTGTTCCTACTGGTCCTGGGCCCCTGCCTCCACCTCTCTGCGCAGATCAGTATTAATGGCGCCATCTGAACCAGGGAGCAGAAACTACCACAGATTACACGATCATTGTCCAAGCTTAAAGGAAATAAAAGCTGGAATGTGACTTTTTGCCCTGGTTTTCATGATTAGATAACACCCCCTCTTCTCGGTAGTCAATGAGTTATCAAAGCATTTGCAGAAAGTCTGAGTCCAGACCTTTTTGTTTAGTTTTCCAAGAATCGCTTTTTCCACAGAATTGAGTCACTGGTTTCCTGAATATATAGGCCATTGCTCTCGCCAACTCTGGGTCGCAGGCAGAGACCAAGGAAGCTAAGAAGTCCTGTAGTGTGTCCAAGGTCAGAGTGTTGTTGGTCTTGAGCAAAGCTTTTAAAAGAGGAGGGGCCACAGTTTTTATGTTTTTCCAGAGGCCACAGCCAGTTAAGACCAATGGACAGAGTGGAGGGGATGTCAAAGCACTCTCTAGCAACTAGGTTTCCATTTTCCCCAAACATAAAATGGATGTGATAGTTGTTATAGGGGATTTTCATAGAAATTAGGTGAGATAATTAATGCGAAGTCACTAACATGGTGCCTGGCATGTCACTGGTGATCAAAAAGTTAATTCCTTTCTTCTTTTTCATGGGGAATACACTGTTGCCGAGTGTGCGGACTCATCAGACACAGAGACCCCATACTGATCACCAACGTTCCTTCTAACCACAGCATTCTGGGAGCCCAGAGTAACTGTGGACTTCAAACCCATAAGGACACCCCCAATTCTAAGACTTTCTAAGTTGTCAATACTCTACAAAGATGATTCATGGTTTCTAAAGTCATTTTCATTTATATGGGATAATAGACAAAATGAAAAAAAAAGCAAGGGTGGGGTAGGAGGACAAGTTTGGAAAATTAGGTTACGTGCAATGGCAAGCATCTTCGATATGCCCTGTTCCCCTGAGAAGCTCTATCCCAAACCATCCGTAGTGAAGGACCTGGGGTGGTTTTTTGGTTGGTTGTTTTCAAATTCCAATTCATTGTGGAATGACACTTCTGTAAAATTCAACAGAAAATAACTAGAGCAATAAAATTATAAAGACATACAAAATACGATCAGGGTAAAATACAAGCCCCCATTAAAGAGGGCTTAGAAATATTCTGAAGACCATCCTGTTTCCCCTACAGATGGGGAAACTGAGTAACTTGTTCCTGGTCACACAGCTAGTGAGTGGCAGCGTCAGGGTGGGCTCAAGTATTCCTCCCGGGGTATTTGAGGTGGTCCCCACCTCGGCCTGCTGTCCTGCTTAGGTTCTTTCTCATCCCGCCATCAGCATGTGAGGGGGAATGTGGTGCTGGCCTCGGATGCAAAATTTAAGGGGGTGCCCAAAACTCAGACATCAAGGGAAATAATATTTTAATGCAATATTTTTCTAAAAATGAGAATTTTACATAAAGACAGGATCAGTAACAGTGCCGTACTATCTTAACTTTTTGATATTTTGTTCGGCACAGATCTTATTGCACTCATTTTGAGAAGGAGGTCATAGGTAGGCATTCAGAAACAATGGATGTCAGCGGTCATCGTATGGGCAACGTTGCGTGGGCACACCACGTTTAGCTATTGGCTAAAATACTGATGTGCTCGCCAAGGTGGAGGGGAAGATGGGGGTTTTCAGAAAGTGCCCCAAAGCAAGATTACTATGTTTCCTCCATTCTAAGACTCCTCACTGATCAGAAGATACGTGATCAATTTATTAATACCATTTTAGAGGAAAAAATGGCTAGTAAGTTTCTTCTGACATCATCTATAAGAATCACCCAGATTTCAGAAATATTAACATACAGGACTCTGATTGTTTTTCCTCTGCTCGCACACCACAACAATCATCAGCACAGAACACTTCTGTGACCAAAAAGGTTGGGTTTCTCCCCGATACCACACAAGCGATCAGTTCTGCAGCGGACACCAGTGGGGTGTCCTCCAATTCAATTATGACTATCTACCTGGAGATAGTGTCAGATCCCACAGGGTGAGGGCTCAGTCCCCAAGGATGTCCCCTCCACTGCCGATGTCGGTCACATGTTGGGGCCTCTAGGGCCTTCCGACCAACTGGCTATAAATTGGGGTTCCTGCACCCCCCTCTTTGGGTTCCATTAATTTGCTAAAGCAGCTCACAGAACTCAGGAAAAGTTATGTTAACCGGTTAAGAGATGTACAGGTAGAAGGGAGGCGCCACCCTCAGGAACCTCCACGTGTTTGGCTATCCGGAAGCTCTGTCCTCTTGGGCGTTCTGTAGAGACTTCACTGGACAGGCATAATTGACCTCCGAGTAGAAAGGGAACAGGATGAAAAGATTGTAATCTAACACTAATAGGCTGCGTGGGGACACCCACCAGCAGGCCTGTGTGTCCAAACTCTTCTTGGCCTCTCTGTGCAGAGTTCCTTCCTCCTGGGTATGGGGCAGGAGCTCATCACAAGGGCCAAAAAATGTAAAAGTTTCTTAAAATGCAGGCAATACAGTTTAATTTGGAAGGCACTAAAGTCTGCACTCCAACAAAATGAACTCAGAGAACAAATTTATTGATGAATGATTTTACATATTTATGCAAATCAATTGATAAAAGCACACATTATAACAATTGCTAAAAACTGCCCCACAGAGCAAACAGTATGAGAAGTAACACTGTGGCCGCCTCCTGACCTCCCCCCCCAGGGCCCCGCCCTGTGGCTCTGCTGTGAGCTCCCACCCCACCCACCACCTTGCTCCCCTTTGACCTCATCTCTTTAGAGCCAGTTTTCATCAAATGGAGTGATTTATGCACCCTGTAAATCATCGTTTTGACAAGGATTAAAGTTGTAAGCTAAAGAAATGACGCAAATAACAATGGGGAGTGATTTTTAGTGGGTGAGAGTGGCCTCCCGTCGTCCTTTAAACCACATGACATAAGCTAAAGGCCTACCCTTCTCTTTCTCAGCAGCGTTTTGAACATTTTGCGGAGTAAATCCTCTAACTAGGAGCCAGCCAGGAAAGACCAAGAAATCCCACACCTGTGGGGCCAGGATGGCTGCTTGGCTACTGATCCCAGACAGGGTCCCCCAGAGGATCTGCCCCTGTCAGGGACCCCTCTGGGACTGGGAGACCGTCCTGTCTGGCTTGGTTCTGGATTACAGAGCAGGGAAGCAGGGGGAATATTAACCCAGCCTGTGAACCAAGGAACCACCCAGATTGCAGGGATTTTGCACAAGCTGCTGGAACGTGGGCTGGAGGAGGAACAGGGAAAGATGGCTGCAACAGGGTTGCTTCTCTCTTCTAGGGGACGGGGGAGGCATGCGCTTTCCCTACGGGATGTTCCCTACAGCGGGCCAACCACGCCTCCTGAGAAGAGAACCGGGCCAGAGCACATACCTGAAGAGCGGTTAAAGCCATCTCCCCACTGGTCCCCCTACCCCGCCTTGTCGCCAAAGCGATCCAGTTGTGTTGTTTGTGTGGTGCCCTCCCTGCATTACTGATTACAGCAGCAGCTGAGCTGACTCAGCATTCCGGTAGCTTAGGTGGCCTTTGGGGTCACCACATCCTCAGAAACTAGAGCAGTAGGGGAAGCAACCCCGGACTCAGCACTCACCCTACTTCCAACCCAGGTGCCAAGGTGAGGCCATCACCGGATGCATCAGGGGTGGGGCCACCCCGCCCCCTTCCCCGTAACCTCCTAAGGGCCGGGGCCACGGGGCGGTGCCAGATCCAGTACTAGCGGCTCCAAAGTGCCTGGGCAGCACGTGGCGCCCTTGCTCGGGTTTTCGGGCCCTCTCCTTCACCCACGTCTCTCCGCAGTTTTAGGAACGCCGCGTGCTCCGCAGCGTGGGGACACGCACTCACCGCGGATCCACTGCGCAACTCTTGATGAACCTGAAGAAAGCCAGATTTGGGGGCGGGAGGGGGTGAAAAGCCCGCACTCACCCAGCGCCACAGACCGCACTCTGGGCGGAGCGGGACCCCTGGGGCCAAGGTTTTCTGCGAAACACGTGCTGGCAACCGCGCAGCCCACCGAAACCGGGATTTCCACCGCCGCCGGGTCTGCGGCGGGTGGGGTGCGTGTGCGTGTTTAGGGGGTCGGGCATGAATGGACAGTGGGCCACGACGTGGATCAGAAAGCGGATCCGAGCGAGCGCAGCCCCGGCACGGCCGCAGCAGACTGTGCCCGGCGACCGGGCGGCGTCGGTGGCGGGGAGCGGGCCCGTGGCGCCGCACGCCGCGCACTTCCTGTTCCAGGCGCGCCGCCTTCCAGCGCGCGGCGCCCCGCGAGCCTGCGTCGGTGCCAGGCCCGGCCCCTCACGGGCTCTCGCTGTCCCCCCGGGCCGCAGCGCGGCGGGGGACGAGGAGAGGGCGCCCTGCCCGGCTCGGCCCGCGGCGTTCCCGGCGCCCCCTCCCCGCAGGGCCGCCAGCCGCCGCCAGAGCGTGTGCTCGCGGCCGGCGACAGCCCAATTGCGAGGAGTGCTCGCCTTGCGCCTCCTCTTGCCCCCGCCTCCTCGCCCCGAAAGGAGGACGGACCTCGTTCCCGGCTCCGGGCTGGTTTATTCTGCGGCCGAGGATTATATTTATGTACGAACGGTCCTGCCGTAGCCGAGGCTCCACTCGGCCACAGGCATCGGAGGGAGGTTCTCCGAATTACGGGTTTTAATTGCACCTGCCTCGCAGATTACCTCTGGGAATCTGTGGGAGGAGCCGAGAGCGTGGAAATGTTGCTTCGCTTTGCAAAAGGAAGAAAACTTTGTCACCCAGCAGGAAACCTCGGCCACGCGTAACCGGGTGAGCGCAGACCGGGAGCGGCGCTGGCGGAGTCCGCATCGGATGACTCCGTAGGGGCGCGCAGACTAGAGCTACCTGCTCCACCCTCCCGCCCGCGGAAGTGCCCACGAGTGTCTTCAGGGAGAAGGACAGTAACACAGAGCGCGCGGCTCCAGTCCGACAGCAGCAGCGGCTGGGGACGGAAGGCGAGGACCTAATCCCAGGGACGAGTCACTCGGAATTAACTTCTGCTTAGAGTTATGGGAAGCGCGGCCATGGACACCAAGAAGAAGAAAGATGTTTCCAGCCCCGGCGGGAACGGCGGCAAGAAAAATTCCAGCCAGAAGAGGCGTTCGCTGCGAGTGCACATTCCGGTGAGTCCCAGCCCCGCCGTCCCGGGTACCGGCCCTCCCGCCGCTCGGGCCCCGGAGCCGAAGCGGTTAACGCGGCCGCCCCGCGCGCCGTGCGTGCCCCTCCTGTCACTTTGGCGGCTCGGGCGGGTGGAGGGGCAGGCCGGAGCCGGGCCGCCGAGCCGGGGCTCGATCTCGCTCCCCAGCCGCGTGCATCGGGGGTCGGGGGCCTTGCGGAGCGGGGGCCGGGCGGCTGCGGACGCGAGGGGGCGCGGGGCGCGCTCCGGGCCGGGCGCGGCCGGTGGGCGGCTGGGCGTGGCCCGAGATCCCGCCGGGTGCGGGTGCTGGGGGCGGCGCGCTGTGTTGTTTTGCTGAAAAAGGACGCTGTGGACTGCGCTCCGGGGAGGTGGAGCCCCAGCGCGGCCGCGGGGGACGGAGGGGAGGGGCGGTAGGTGGGGACAGCGGCGGGGTTGGGGGCTGTGTAGCTGCTCCCTTAAGCGGACCTCCCCACCCGAGTTTCCCTCGGGGTGTTTCTGGGCCCGGGACGGGGGCTCCTTTGCAGCCATTCCTTTCGCCCGCCCCCGGGGGCGTATTTCGGGCGCCCGTAGTATTTGGGGGCTCGGGGCTTCTTAACCCGTGCGGGGCTGCGCGGACTTCAGCCCCGACCACGAGGCAGCATGCGCTGGACTTTGGCGACTTCGATGGGTCTGCAGCTTGACTCTGTCCAGAAAGAGTGGCGGGCCGGGTCGCGCGCCCTCCCTTCGGTTGGCCCGCCCAGGTAGCCCTCAGTCGTTTGTCCTCCGCTTATCCTCCCCTCCTCGTAGGGGGGTCGGGTGGTAGGACCTTTACCCGAACGGAGCCCCCAGCTGGGTCACACCCTCTGCCTCAACCCACCAAGTAAATGTCCAAACACGCACATGCACGCGCGCACACACACACACACACACACACACACACACACACACGCGGCTTCGTGGAGAATGTTATTTTGTTCTCTGTGCCGGATGGCGAGTCTCGGGCAGGATGGACGTGCGCAGTGAGCCCACTCTCCTCCCAGGGCTGCCTGGACACCTCATTAAAGCTAATCCTGCCCGACAGCTGGGATGGCGGTGCCTGGCCGCTAACTTGCCACTGCGAGTCCCGCAGAAGCACTTTCCTCCTGTGTTTGCTAGTGCAGCTCTTCCTTTCAGGTTTCCCCCCAGGTCCACATGCATGTGACATTTTGGATGAAAAGGTAGAGTCCAGAGGGTGAGCCCCAGACACCTGCTGGGGAGCAGCCTGAAGTGGCACCTGGGCCAGCCCTCCCTGGCCTGGGGAGCTCAGGGGCAGGTAACTGGACCCCTGGCTGTCGTGTGGCTACCATCGTGGTGGCCGAATATGCAGGAATAAGCATTTTATTTGAAAATGAAATATGCCTGTTTATATCTCTCGTGGAAGAAGTTTTAAAACCATACTTGTAAGTTAAAAGTTAGACATTGCTACTGCACACCTCTTTTTGACAGTGGTCACCTGAGTGAGCCATTTAACCACTCACTTGTCCCATTTGTCAGGTGTAGAAAATAATACCCATTTTGTCTGCTTTACAGGGATGTTTAAAATAATTCATGGGAAGGGCTTTGCAAGTTTAAAATGTTGTATGGGTGTAAGGCTATGACACATGCGCCAGAGCACCTAATTTAAAAGAGAGACACAGAGAGAGAGGGGGAGAATAAAACTAACAGGGCATTGTCCCGTGGACAGGCCATTTTGTGTAGAGGCCAAATGGCGAGGCCAGCCCCAGGCCAGCCCAGAGCGCTGCATGTGTGGGCGTGCCCGCTGGGCGGTGCCATTGGCGGTGTCAGACAAAATCCCAAACCGGAAAAAGGATGGAGAGTCCAGGCTGTGAACACTGGAAAACCACGTAATAGTTGGGATACTTGGACCACCCTTCTTGCTGCTAGTGGTGACTTTGGCAGCTTTTTACAACATTCTTGGCGTGATCCAGCCCTTCCCAAGTAGCATTCATTCGATTGTTCCACAGCTGCTGCCCGAGTGTGCCCGTGTGCCCAGCGCGCTGGTTGTGGTGAGATCTGGTGTGGGGGTGGGTGGAGGAGAGGGACTCAGTCTAAGTCCTCACAGGGTTTGCTGTTGCTGGTGGGACCAAGGGGTCCCTTATCTGCCAAATAGTAATTACCTGTTGATCATTGTGCCAGGCTAGGTGAGAGTTACAACTGAGCTGGAAAAATAAGGCTTTCAGACAAATGCCACCAAATGATCCAGGCCATAGGATGACCAGTGCAGGTGGCACCTGCTTTTAGAGGTGAGAGAAGGGCGTGATGTGTTCAGAGAGACTTTGGACCCAGACACGGTAGGCAGGAGAGATGTGCGGGAGCAGTGGCGGTGCTGCTGCCAGCAGGGAACAGGCTTGAGCACCCCGTGGCCCCACAGAGTCAGGGGTTTGGACGGCTGCTCCCCGGCACAGTGAAGAGCTGCTTCTCAGGGAGAAAGGGGTTTGAGGACTGGATTGAGCAGGCCCCTGAAGCAGGGTTGCCAGATGTAGTAATAAGAATACACGATGCTCAGTTAAGTTTGAATTCCAGATAAACAACAAATAATTTTTAGCACAAGTGTGTCCCATGCAATATTTGGGATATACTTACACTAAAAATGATCATTGTTTATGTGAAATCCCAGTTTAACTGGGTGTCCTGTGTTTGACCTGGCAACCCTGCCTTGATGGCCAGGCTCGGGGCCTGAGGACTTCCTTCCAAAGGCAGGGAGAAGCCGTGGTGGACACCGTTGCTGGCCTGTCCTTGAAGGCCAGGGCCCAGCCTGAGCCAACCTGCAGCCTTGGCGGACAGCTTCTCACTGTGTCTTTCCCTCTGCCTGAAGGAATCCTGTCAGACCATGGCAGCTTTCTCAGCCTAGGGCAGGGACCCTGGAAGTGCAGCGACACCTGGAAGTGCTGAATTGTGCCCCCAGGGGCAGCCCTCACCCCAGGAGGGGTGTAGTTGGTGGGGTAGCCCAGCCTCCCCATTCCTTGGCAGGGCGGTTCTGACGTTCCCTCACAGGGTTGAGCCCCTATTGCCCACAGTGGTGGCCCACTGATTAATGTCCCTTCCTGGCTTTCCTGGCCAGTTCCTGCCTCACTTTCCCCATTCTCTCGCCGGAACTCCCTGTAATGAAGTGCTGAACCTAGGTCCTTGTCTGGCCATTGTTTGCGGGGGCGGGGGCAGTGGTGGTGCGGGGACCTGAACTAAGAAGCCATTAAAGGTGATGAAAGCGTTTCATGAGAACTCACCTGGGCAGGTGTGCAAAGTGGAGCGATGGGAAGATGGCCTGTGTCTTCCAAATGCTTTGGCAAACTCGAATGCTTTGGCAAAATTCCGAGGATGAGGGTCTAGGGCCTGAACTGCGGTCAAAACGAGAGAAGAGCGGAGAAGGCAGACAGGAGACACAAGAAGGAAGGGCGGCGAGCCTCCGTGTCCGGTTCATGGCAGGGAGACAGGGACTGAGTTGGCAGGAACTGATCGAGAGATATTTGGCATAAGGGGCCGGTTTGCGGGGGACACGGTGGGCCCAGTCGTAGCCTGGCATGCCGGAGCTGGGGCAGCACACCCCTCTTCCCCCATCAGAGGTTCATGGTGTCCAGGGAATGCCCTTTCCGAGGATGTTTTAGATTCTAAGGAAATGCTCCTGAAAGACACTGTGGCTCTGGCATTCCTGTGAGTGGGGCCATTTTGTGGAATCCAGTGGCGTTGGGGTGATGAGGCCTCCTGGGGTCCCTAGGGTCCAAGCAGCTTTTCTCTTTGTTGAATTGTTTCCAGTTTCTTTTGGGACATCAGCCTGCACCTATATCTAGTGCGTAAGCAGAACCGTAGCCTAGTGTGTGTGGGGGGAATCACTGCAGACCCCTTCTCTTGGGCTCTGAGTATCTTTAACTGTCTTCCCCCCGCTTCCTGCTGGTAGCCCCCATGGGTCTTGGGGCACTAGAAAAGGGGAATCCATTTTAGGGGACACCCTTGGGTCAATGGGTAGTGGCAGGTGATGGAGACCCAGAAGTACTAAGTAAGCTATAAAGCGAATTTTCCCTTCCTGGGGAAGGGAAGATGGCCCTTGGGCCTACCGGGGATGTGGCCTAGCTTGATTTCAGCCTCTTTTTCAGGCAGTGGGCATACTGTGGGCGCTTGTTGGAGGAGAAAGGAGGACCCAAAGGAGAGGAAGAGGAAGAACTGAGAGTAGATTCCTTCCTCAGGTTACACTGGCCTTTAGAAGTAGCGAGTGAGGCCAGGCACGGTGGCTTATGCCTGTAATCCTGGCACTCTGGGAGGCCGAGGCAGGAGGATTGCTTGAGGTTAGGAGTTCAAGACCAGCCTGAGCAAGAGTGAAACCCAGTCTCAACAAAAAATAGAAAAAATTAGCTGGGCATAGTTGGTACACACCTGTAGTCCCAGCTACTTGCAGGAGGATCGCTTGAGCCCAGGAGTTTGAGGTTGCTGTGAGCTAGGCTGACAACACTGTACTCTACCTGGGGTGACAGTGAGACTCTGTCTCAGAAATAAATAAATACACGAAAATAAAAGTGGTGAGCAGGCGTAGTGTTTGGAGTCGTGGCCGGTTGGCATCCGGCCTTAGCTCTGCTCTGAGCCTCTGTGCCTCATGTAGAGCAGGGACGATAACAGAGGTGGTGGGAATGGTTTTAGAAGATGGTTCAGTGGAAGTGTAGCTGTGAGTGGCGTTCTGCCAGAACTTTGGGAACAAGCATGTTCTTTCTCATTTTTGTCTAAGAAAGAGCAGCGTCGCAATTAATGCTGAAATCCATGTACCTTTAATCAGCGACTGTTGGCTGGCATATCATCTGCTTAACAGCCAGTGACAGAGCAGGAGGCCCAGAGGAGGGAGAGCTTCGGCGAGAAAGACCTAAGGCCAGAGCCTGGGGGGACACTGAGGCAGGCTTGGGGAGCTCGGCTGTTACCTGCTGAGTAGGGCCTTTCTGACAGAGGGAACACGTGCCCGGCCTCCTTGGGAGAGGTGCTCCAGAAACCTTCACAGTCACAGGAGACAGGCTAAAAATAGAGCCAAGAAGCAGCTGGCCAGTCACAGAAGGTTGTGCAGACAGGACTTGGGCGGACCCGTGGTTCACGATGCCTTCTCCTGCTGCATGGCCTTGAGGGAAGCCTCACGCTGCCTGAGGCCTGGCACCCTCCGTGCAGATGGTGGGCCTGGGACCTTCGCACCCCGCTTCTTCCTGGCAGCCTCTGTCCAGCCAGATGAGCCACGCTGCGGCACTCCAGGAGCTACGTCCTGCCCTGGGGGCTGGAGGAGCCATCGAGGACAGTGCGCTCTACTTTCACACCACTAAAATACCCTGGATTAAAATCTTGGCCACAGGAAGGTGGAGGTGTCAGGTTTGACCTTGATCGTGGCCTTTTAACCTTGACCTTGGTCAGGTTGTGCCATGCTGAGCAAGATTTGTTGGGTTAAGGTTTAAGGCAGTGTTTTTCAAAGTGTGGTTCCTGGACCAGCTTAAGTAGAACCACCCAGTATTTGTTTAAAATGTAAAATCCTGAGTCTCAGCAGACCTACCAAGTCAGAACCTCTAAGGGTGGGACTGGAGCGTCTGCGTTTCTGTTAAGTTCTCCAGGTGACTCTTAACACCTGCTGGGGTTTAAAAACAATGGGCTACCAGCTTTGCTGGTGTAAAACCCATCCATTCTTTCTGCCCCCGTGAGTTATTCCTTCTGTCTCTCTGTCCATCATACCCCTGTCTGTCTGCATGTTTTCAGCTGTTGCTGTGAAGAGATAGCCTTGGCTACTGGCTGTTCAACAAAGGCAGGATATATCTGGCTTCCAAATAATGATGAACACCTAGATTGGCCTCCAGCCAGAGTAGCCGGGGGGTGCGGGGCGACCTGACAGGCCCCACTGGAAGGTTTCTTGACTCAGCCTTTCGGTAGCTCTTGGATGCCCTGAGCACAGTCCCTTATAGGGCCCAGAGCATGACATCAGGGCCTTCGGTAGCCAGGCTACTCAGTGAGGGAGCCCCAGAGCTGTCCTGTGGCTCCAGGATTTATTTATGGCAAAGCCCATGTCCTGGCTGTGAGATGGCCCCCTGAGCAGGGGCTGGGCATGGTCCCCTGCTGGGCCTGTGGAGGGAACCGGCAGCTGGAGCGTGGACGTGGGATTCCCCTTCCTCGAAGACCCTACTGCTGGGGGGAGCAGGGACCTGCTCCAGGCAGCGCACGTGGGGAGTGGTGCAGAGCAGGCCCCGCCCCAGGACCTGCAGAATTGCATGTTCAGTGGTGGAAGTGTCACTCTGGCGCTGAATTCCTTGTCTCATCCTCTTATCCCCACTTTATAGATGGCCCAACTGAGAAAAAGCACCTTCACCGTTCTGTGGTGGACCGCAGGGGTAACTATGGCGGAAGTGAAGTCTGCGCGTTCACTCTTGTCTAGCCACCATCCTTACCCTGCTCCTGCTCTGTCCTGGTACCTGTTGGTGGAGAGTTTCAAGATTGTCCTATAAACGAGGTCCTAAATACTGCTGGGTAGCCTAATGACAAGTGCAAATATTTAAACCCTAGATCGTTATGTCACCGAAAGGAAAGCTCTCGTGCTGAGGTTACGTAACAGAAGAAGCAGCCCACGTAGTTTGTTGGTTCAATATTGCATCTTTTCACACATCACACCTTTTAGGGTTCTCAGTGCTTCACGAGCATCTTTCCCTGCCTGTTTTCTTCGAACCGCCCTCCTCCAGTAAAGCCTCGCAAAACTGTATCATCAGTCTTCACTCACGATTTTAGTTTGCAGTTTTAACTGTGCTGAGCACTAGATTGACTAAAGAAATCATTTGGAAGCACTTTTTATTTGCTAACGCCTCCTCATTGGCTCAGACTTCATTTATGTAACTTTTGAATCAGTTTGTGTCGTCTAAAACCTTCAGAAAAATAAATGTGCTTTTAAATGATGCTGTTTCTTGACTTTGTTTTCTTTTACTTCTCCCGTTTTGACTTATTCGGCTCACCGCCGGGGACTTTCTGTTTCTAGGAGCCTTTTTACTTTTATGGGGGCTTCTAAGTTGTTGAGTGCAGCCACCGACCCCGTGAAGAGCTGGGTGGGAATCCAGCTGCCCGCCCTCCCCTCCGCCAGGACGTGAACGGTGAACACGCTCACACACGGAACAACGCCGTCTCCCGTCCCTTCCAAGAGAGTGGCCCAGCCCATCTTGATAACTGCACAATTTTGATGTCTTTAAAGATGTGAAACAAGGGCCGATAAAGTGCTGAGCTGCCGGGTTGCAACAGGGTCCTGAATTTGCTTGGTCCATTGACCGTGACTTGCTTTAAAAGGAGCAGAGTTGCCACCTGAGAAGGAAGCTGTGTCCCTCGGGCTCAACCACAGGAATGCTCGGGAGACCCACTGCCACCCGGTTGCACAGCCCGTGCAGCCAGACCTGAGGAGATGGTTGCGTGTTAACTGGCTGTGCTTCCCAGAGAGGAAGAAGGAACCTCGGGTTGGACAGTTTGTTTTAACTCTGCCTTGAAATGGTTAATTGGAATCTCACTCATCCCTTTCTTCCACTACCTACTTTGAAAATAATGTGATCTCCATGCTTTACTTCCTGTTGACAGGAAGCCTTTTCTGCCAGCCCATGGCTTGTCACAGACCAATCGGGTATCACCCGGCTTTGGGGCTTCTGCCAGGGCCTCCGTGTTTTGATATATTCTGCCCCGGCAGCGAAGTTGCTGATGAATGTACAACAAAGACCAATTTGCTCTCGGTAACCCCTGGGATCCAGCCTCTCGTCCATGAGGCAGAGGCCCCGTCCTCGCTGCAGGAAGCCCTGCAGCCCTGCGTCCTCCTGCAGCGGGGAGCCCAGCGGGGTGGGCAGCACTGCAGTGACCTCCGTTTGTGCTGGGGAGGCGGAGAGGAAGGATGCAACAGGGCAAGGGGAGAATTACAGAAAATAGGGCACAAACTTTTCAATTTGTAAATAAAGAAATGGAGAGCTGAAGAATTGCCAAGAACCGTGTTTACGGTTAGTGCTGGGACTAGGGAAGGTTGGCTCATTGAGGTCTGTTTTCCAGGCACTGTGCTAGGTGTTGAGGTACAAAGATAACAGTGTTATGGGTTGAATTGTATTCTGCAAAAAAATGTGTTGAAGTTCACCCAGTACCTGTGAATCGTAAATGTAATTAAGATGTAAATTCAGATGAGGTCATTAGGGCGGGCCCTGTACAAATGCCTGGTGTCCTTGTAAGAAGAGGGAAATCTGGACACACAGGCAGAGGTGAGAAGGCCCCGTGAAGACAGGCAGAGGCTGGAACGATGCCACCACAGGCCACGGAACAAGGGGCAACCAGACGGTGGGCGAGGCAAGGACAGACGCTTCCCTAGAGGTTCCAGAGCGAGCATGGCCCCGAAAACGCCTTTATCTCGCACTCCCGGCCTCCAGAGCGAGGAGGGAACACCTTCTGTTGGTTTAGGCCCCAGTTTGCGGTGCTGTGTTACGGCAGCCTCAGAAGCCTGATCTAAGCGCAGCCGGGGCAGCAGTCTCTGTTCTGATAGCGCCGAGGGAAGGTCGCCACAGCGTGGCCTGAAGAGTGGGCCAAGGCCACAGGAAGGGGTCGCTGCTTTCCACCATCCACAGCTCCTTGGCTGCATTCCTCCCAGCATCCGGTCCTCCCTGTCACCCCCTCGCCTCCCTGCCGGACATCGGACATCGCAGTGCAGGGGGCTGGGAGGGAGCTGAGGACGTGGGGGAGGCTGGAGCGGCTGCCGCAGGGCCCAGGCTGCTCTCTGGCCCATAGCACTCCCTTCGGCCCTGCCCTTCCCTCCTGTGTAGCCACCGAGACTCCGACACTCCGTGTCCTGCAGCCATGGGAGCACAGAGGTGGGAGGGATGCCGCTCTGTCACCCGTTCAGCTTCTAGAAGACCGGCAGGTGGGCTCCAAGGAGCTCTTTGTCTGTTGGGCTCACGTGGAAACCTTCCACCTGGCGCCACCCTGTGCACAGCATCAGCCATGCAGATGGCCCTGGGGTCGAGGGCTTGAAGCTAATGTCCCCTCCGCCGCCCCATTCTCGTCTGCAGCATATTGTGTATTAAGCGCCCCAGAGAGCTCTGTTCCTCTGCGCAGCTCAGAGACTGCTTGATGGGGACTTGCATTCGTGGCGGTGATGGCTGTTCAATATTACTGATTATCGGATACCGTCAGGGTGGCACATTGTCATCGGATTTAGCCAATGTTGATGGAGCACTTACTGTTTGCCAGACATGTGGTTTTGTATAAGCCATCCCTTGTCTCTAAATAATCCAGTGAAGTATCATTACTGTTGTTATGAGTCGTATTAGCCTTATCATAGAAAAGGAATTTAGGCCATCTAAGGCTCACGGCCATTCTCGCCCTACCTGTCAAGAAAAACCTCTGCTGTGTCTTAGTTGAGTTTTGGCATCTCTGCTCAGCCCTGGCCTAGATGCCCGTGAACAGCCACGGCCATTCGGGGGTAGCACGGGCACGTCAGGACGGATGGCCAGGCCAGACAGATGCCACACGTGGTGGGCACACGGAAGACGGAAATGCTGCTGCTTTCGGTGGTCTGCCCCTGGGGGATCAGGCCTTCATACTCTTTCTTTGGCCCCTTTTTAGATAAAGATCATTGAAGGTTATTCTTTTCTCATCTCAGAAATGAATAAGCTCTCTTGCATACTTTCACAGGTCTGCTTTCTGGCTCGTCTTTCTCATGTTTTGTTTTTGTTTTTTAAATAACTGGCTGTTGGAATAAACACTAAGCCAGGAATCAGGAAATCCTGGTGGCTCTGCTGTCAGGTGTCTGGGGGCTTCTTCTGAGTTATCCGACATTAACCACAAGCCTGGGGTGTGCCAGGCAGGGCGCAAGGCACAGGGCATCACTGTGACCAGGATGGGTGTGGCCCTCCTCCCCCACCGCCCTCCCCCCACAAGGCCTAGCCTGGGGCATGCTGTCACCCTGTCAGTTCACTGCTGCTGCTACCAAAACACCAGAAACAAAGTGACCTGTAACAATGAGCGTTTATTCTTTGTCACAATTCTCCAGGTCAGCGGAGAAGTGTTTGTGGCCCAGGCTGGCTCGACTGAGCTCTGTGGTCAGCTGGCGGTTCGGACGGGGCAGGGGCCCAGGACAGCCTGCTCACATGTCTGCCCCTTGCCTGGTTGGCTCCACGCCAGCTGGGCCAAGGGGACGGCTGGGCCGTGTGTCCAGCAGGCAGTCCAGGCAGCAGCAAGAGGGCAAGCCTGAAGCACAAGCGTTCGTCAAGCCACTGGCCGTAGCCAGTCACACGGCTCAGACTCAAGGGACAGAGCATGGGAAGGGCTCGAGGTCACAGTGCAAGGTCATGAGCCCAGGGACCAGAGATGGACCAGTCAGTTAAGCTCTCTAGATCTGCTTACATATATAATACATTAATATTGTGTAATTAATAGTGTCAAATTATATTATATATCACTTAAATGATACCTTATGTGTAATATGTAGAATATGTAATATATATGTGTTAAAAAAGGGTTGGAGTCGAGGTCTCCATTTGGGTGGAGCTCCGTGACTGCAGGAAACGGAACTTTAGGGATGGTGGCTTTTGAGGGGCGTGAGGGGGTGCACAGAGGGTCAGCGGAGCCAGGTCCCTTCCAAAGCTGGGTTTTTGATAGTGTCACCGGAACCCTCCCGTTTCTGCTGCTGAAGATGAGTGAGTGTCCCGGGAGTTATTCCACCCCTGGGGAGCAGCCAGTATCCAGAGAACAGAGAGGTTCCTTGTCCCCTCACCACTCTACTTTGCTTGTTAAGTGTATTTTGAGATTTCTGAAATGACCTTGGGGCACAGGTAACAGAATATTCTCGGCTCAGAGACAGAGGGAAATGTCAGGCAGTGACACCAAAGTGGCCTAGGGAAGGAATCTGGCCAGGTGACGTCTATGCTGGGCCCGCTGGGTGCCGCCAGGTGTGGCAATGACCCTGAGGACACGTGGTGGCCCCTGGGAGCCAGAGAGGATGGAAGCTGCCTCCTGGACAGCAAGGAGGTTAAGAGAGGTGAAGCAACTGCCAAAGTCACATGGCTGCCAGCGGCAGTGCAAGGTTTCAACCTCGGGGTTTCCACTGGAGGAATGTGGGGGAGAGCGGAGACCTTCTCTGGCAGGCCAGTATCATGGCCACAGGTCAGTCCCATCTGCCTGGCCCGTGGCTCTCTGCCAGAGAACGCGAAACCAGGCCAAAGCAGTTGTGTTTTGCACTGGCTGAAAACAAGGGCTGTGGGCTGGTGTTGGGCACAGACCCAGGCCCCAGGCTCTGTTCTCCACCACCGCTTTCCTCTGTCTTTGCTAGACGTGGCAACATTGGTTTTCAGGAAAGGCTCAAGTCAGAGTTCTGTAGGCTTGGGCTGCAGGCGGAGAATTTACTGTGATCAAGCACATCTCAAAGTCAGATGGATGTATCTGGGTGCGTTCTCGTTAAACGGTGCTCTACCCCTGGAATGATCTTCGTACCCTTCCCCTGCAGGTGATTCTCAGCCGAGGACTCTGTGCCTCCAGCTTTGGGCCTTCAGTGGTGGGGAGGGAAAGCAAGCCGGACTGGGCAGAGGGAGAAGTTGGGCTGTGAAGCACTCACAACACAGGCCCCAGCGGGCCCCCTGGAACATTCTGGAACTGGGATGGTCCTTCAGAGTTGTCCCAGATTGGGGGGAGGGGGCCAGGCCTTTGTACTCCCGTGCGGTCCCCGGGGAGGGGATATACACCTGGGTGAGGCAGATCCTTCTGCAGAGGGCAGCCTCAGCTCAGCGCTGGTGGCCAGCAACAGCCCCTGCACCCACCACGCCACCTCTTTCTGCATCTTATTGTTTTTCTTTTGATGTGTCCAGCCTGTCTCCTCAATTAAACCGTAAGATCCCTTAAGGATGGCGTGCGTCTATACCTTGTCACATCCCAGCCCCAGGAAGCCGTCTCCCACACAGCTGGCCCTAGCGTTGATGATGATGATGGTAAGGAAATGCAGAAGCCAAACCAGCAGAGTGGGAGGGAAAATGCTTAGTTAACTCCGTGAACTAATTCGGAAAAATATGGGTGAAATCAATTATTTACAAATCTTAGAGAAGCCACATATCCCAAACAGAAAACGTTCATACAAATCATGCCTTGTTGGTTCAATAAAAGGGCAAATTTGGCCGGGTATAGTGGCTCATGCCGATAGTCCCAGGCACTCTGGAGGCCGAGGCAGGAGGATCGCTCGAACCCAGGAGTCGAGGCTGCAGTGAGCCAAGATCTCACTACTGCGCTCCTGCCTGGGCAACGGAAAGAGACCCTGTCTCTAAAAAAAGAAAAATAAATAAAAATTTTTAAAAAGGGCAAATTTTAGGAACATTATTGTGTTAGTTGTTTTTTCTTTCATCTCCTACCTGGGAAAGTTACTTGGCCTTTTGCTCAGGCTAATTGCCTGACAACAGTGCCATAAATGTGCCAGGAGCTGTTTAGATGGCACGGTGGTCCTGTGGTTGGAGACTGGTTGGGCACCTCCACTGACATAAAACTTGGAGCGCGAACAAGGAGGAAGGGGACTGTTGGCCCAGCCCTGTGGGCCTCTCCACTTCCAGGGACCTCTACAGCCCCTGGTGCTGTTTGCGGAGGAGCACCCAGCTACTGGGGGACAGCATGGACCCGGCCGTCACTCGTCCCGGATTCT
>RJWJ010005678.1:0-66811 GCA_004363605.1 Indri indri | reverse complement strand
AAATTATACAAGCACATAGTTTAAAAATTAAACAGTTCTAAAAGGTTTGTTTTGAAAAACAGCAGTTTTCAGTTTCTCCCCTTTTCTGCTTCCCAAATGCAACCATATTCACCTTTTTTAGCTGATTCTTTTATTATTGACCTCCATTTCTCAAGACAACATACTGATGTTATTACTTTTTTCTTTACCTTTTTTTTTTAAAGGCATTATCTGATAACTTCTTTCATTCCATCCCATGTACTCTTTCATGGAATGTAAAATTGTTGAAACCTTACATGTCTGAAAATACCTTTATCTACCCTTAATCTCAAATGATACTTTGGTGGAGTACTGAATTCTAAGCCTAGACTGATTTCTCCTTATAACATTGAGAGTGCTACTCTGTTGTCTTCTGGCTTCCAGTGTTGCCATAGTGATTTTTCATCCTTCCCAGGAAATCTGTTTTTCTCATCTCTGACAGGTTGTGGGACCTTTTATGTTCCAAGTATTCTAAAATTACCTGATGATGTATGTTGGCATAAGTCTATTTTCAAATACCATACAGGTTGTTTGGTAAGTATTTCAATCCCAGAATTTATGCCCTTCCATTCAGGAAATTTTATAGAATTATTTATTTGATAATGAGCTCTTCCATCCATTTTCTCCTACTATTTAGATGTTGGATCCCTGGACTGAACTTCCTATTTTCTCATCTTTTCTCTCTTATTTTGCATTTCTTTGTGTTTTTAATTTACTTCCTAGGAGATTCCCTATATTGTAGCTTCTAAACCTTCTAGCAAATGGTTTTCCATTTCTTCTCAAATATTTTTTAATTTCCAAGAGCTCTTCTGTTTGTCCATGAAGGTTCCTTTTTTGCAGCATCCTGTTCTTGCTTACTGGGTGTATCTTCTTTCTCAGGCAATGTTAATGATACATATATTTTTTTAAGTGTTCTCCCTGGACAGTATCTGTTCTATCTGCTCTTACTGTGTCTCTCTGTTCTTTTCTTTTTTTTCTCTCTATTATCATCTTATGAGATGTTCTTTTCATATTAGCTATTTCCTCCAATCTCTGGTGATCCTTGGTGATCTGTTCCCATTTAAGAGTGACATACTAAAAAAGTGATTGATGGGAAGCTATCTATATTTGGGAAGATGGGGGCAGGGAAGGGAAACTTGTTGACTGTCTTCACTTTAGACCTACGATGATCTAGGTTGGGCTGTTTCCTTGGGAAACCCTAAGTGTCAGTCTCTTGGGGTGTGGGGTGGGGGCCACATTCCCCCACCCCACACCCCAGCCTTTGGCTAGACAGATTCTCCAGAGAATACTCTTCCCATCTCCTGCCTAGAGGATGATACTGGTTGAATGACGTAGAAGCCAAGTGGAGGTGTGTTACCTGATTCTGATTCTTCTGGTTTGGGTAAGGTACCCCACGCTCAACTGTGTCTGTGTCTCATAGTTTAGAGAACCTCTGTTCCACCCTCACCAAAGGATAAACCTTCTTGAGCCTTTTGGGAATTCTATGGTATAACTCAGATTGCTTTTCAACTTTCTCTACTACTTCCAGTTTAGGATCTGCCTCCTTGGGTTTTCTAAAATAAGTTATTAATTATCCTGTTTCCAGACTCCAAACTTTGTTATCTTCTTCTTTCCTATTCTTTTCATATTTGTGGGTTATCACTTTTTAAGAAAATACTTTATTTGCTGTCATTTTAATGACATTTTGAAAGAGGAGAGAACTAAATGTGTGATCTGCCATCTTTAACCAGAGGTCCCTATTTCATTTTTTCCAGAGGCTGGTTTTTAAGGCTATCCTCCTACACTGTACCAGCCTTACTGCCTCTTCCTGGCTTAAGGACACCCTGTAGTCCTTGAGGTCCTGGTTTGAAGGGAGAAGAGAAGAATCTCAGTTGGTAAAAGGCAAATGTGTTATTAAACACTTAACTAGGTACTTAACAAGACGAGTGAAGTATTTTCTTGGGTAGTCTGAAGGATGTTTTTTCTATATAATAGAGGGGTTTCTTTCTGTACTCCAGATAAGCACACATTTATGGAGTTTGAAGGAGGAATTAAAAGGTCTCAGAATGACTCTTCTAGGCCTAGGTTTTTAATTCCAAAAATAACAGAATTTAAGACCTGGTCTAATGCAACGCCTTCATTCCATTAGCAAGAAGACTGGTTTTACTGTAAAAATTGCCTAAATTAAAAGGATCAGAACTTTTTGAGGACAGATATCTTTATAACACTATGATCACTTGCCTGCTAACAAGAATGAATTTTTATACCCTGGAGAATTTCTTATTTTTTTCAACTGAAGTTCCTTTCTCTAATAAGTACAAATAATAAATATACAACATACTGAAACCCATATGTTGTGGATTTATTTTTTAACAAAGCAAAGTTATTTAAGTCCTGACATGAACAACAGCTGCCAAGTTAATTTGAAAGTGTTAAAAATAGCTCAGTGGTCTTGAATTTTCCTTTATTTGTCCCTTGCATCTGTCTTTCCATCTTAAACTAAAACACGGTTGAATTTACCTATATAGAAGTTATAAGATGAATTTTAATCCCATTTCTATTTAGAACTAATCCATATTCAATATTAACATTCAGTATATGACCTTGAAATGTGACACTATCTACTGACTGATGCAGGAGTAATGTACCTTATATTTCTTGAAATACTAGCAATAATATCCCTATAGCCTTCTGATAAACTGTAAATTGCACTTACTAAATAATTTAAAAGTATAAATATTGTAACATAGCTATAGTGCCAGTATCAGGTAAGTTTTCCAATGTATTGGAGGAAGTAAAAATGAAATGCACCACGGCTTGAGAATTGATAATTCTCTACTTTATGTAGGAAAGTCAGACCTGAAATGTTGCAAAAAAGGGTTACATTACTTCTCTCGTTTGGTATATAACCCTCAAGCAGTAACCATTACCATCTTTAATATTGAAAAATGTCTTCAACATGAAGAATTCTTAGCATTATTCAGGGAACTAACCTGTTGCCTTCACCCCAGTGCTTTTAATAGACATTTACTGAATTTTCAGCACCAGCTTTAGGTTTTTACCAAATATAGGAGATACTTCAGACCTTTGTGGCTCAATATATTTGATCAACTCCGACCCCTCCTCTGATCTTGGAGAGTGAATATTAATCAACGGGTAGTAAAATGGCCTTTTCTTTTGATTAATCTGCAGCTGGCTTAACCTTCCTGCAAGATTGCGCTCCATAATTCTAGACCAGTGATGGGGTAAGGAAACACCTCTAGAAGGAGTGGCTAAAAGGGGTGGGATGAAGTTGGGCAGCTTGAAAACAAAGCAGAGCTCTGACCTATGGCTTTGAGTGTTTTAACAGCAGCCCAGAATGGTATATCTCAACACACAACCCCCCTACCTAAGTTCTGATATGACGTGCCTTCCCTGAGACCACTGCTTTATGTGGAGTAATTTATGTTACATTCTGGTATGGAAAACCCTAGTTTGCACCTCTTTTCCAGGTAAAGTTATTGACAGTAACCTCTTTCACCTTCTCTAGTCTGGATGATAAATTATAAAGTCACCCTGTGTCCTTGGGTCATCAGATCCATGGTGGATCTGTAGTCAGAGAGTCATATGTGATACCCACTGGAGAGCAGATTAGTTCTTCAATACACACTGTGACTGAATTTCTCTCTGTGCTTTTCCAACATAACCTAAAATGTGAAAAAGAAAACTGTAGGACCTTGGTGGTCAATATACAAGAGAAGAATATTAACAGGTAGTGGACTGGAGTGAGACAGCCCTGAGTTAGAACATGACGCTCCCATTACTAATTTTGTGATTTGAGGCAAGTTATCTCACCCGTCCTTAGCCTTATTTTCCTCAGCTATGTAAAGGAAATATAAAATTTACTGCACTGAGCTGTGATGGGGATTAAATGAGATGATGCACAGAAAGTGCTTTGCATAGCAGTGGGCTACTGTAAGCAAGGTCAATGCCAAATAATTATATTGTTATAATTTGCTAAGGCTTCATTTTAATTTGTGTGTTATCTACATTAAACTCAAAATACACTTTCACTTCGAAAGGTTTTAACTTTCAAAAAGTTCTCTAATTTAGGCAAAGCATCAACCTGCCGATTGAATTTGGTTGATTAACAATACAGTGAGGTATTAGAAAAGCTATAATCTGAATGCAACTTTGAAGAAATTTCAAGATGTGTACAATTTGAATCAGATAGAAGATCACGATGTGGTACTGTATGCTCACTGCTATTAACATAGGGATAAATGAGTCAAAGACAAACCTTAAAGTGCCTCTAGGCAATTTGTATCATACTAATATAAATATTGATTACATAATTGAAAATCCAAAGAATGATGGCAAAATCTTTAAGCCATTACTTTGAGAAACATTACATTTCTTTACTAATTATAGATAAAGGGAAATATCTTTAAAATTAAATTTAACTCAAATTAAAATGGTTATGAACAGAAAACAGCTGAAAGCCATATCAGTAGAAATTAACCAATCAATGAAACCTAGAACAAGCCATCTTCTAAACTGTCCCAGTTCTTCCAGCATTAAGAATGTCTTGGCCAGGCACGGTGGCTCATGCCTGTAATCCTAGCACTCTGGGAGGCTGAGGCGGGCGGATCGTTTGAGCTCAGGATTCAAGACCAGCCAGAGCAAGAGCAAGACCCCGTCTCTACTAAAAAAAACATAGAAAGAAATTAGCTGGAAAACTAAACATATATATGTAAAAAATTAGCCGGGCATGGTGGCACATGCCTGTAGTCCTAGCTACTCGGGAGGCTGAGGCAGTAGGATTGCTTGAACCCAGGAGTTTGAGGTTGCTGTGAGCTAGGCTGATGCCATGGCACTCTAGCCCGGGCAACTGAGTGAGACTCTGTCTCAAAAAAAAAAAAAAAAAAGAATGTCTCATGCGAAGACCATGCCAATATAAACCAGCAACGAAGAGTGAGACCATTGCACTCAGAACAACTAAATTTGGTTTTAGTTACCTAAATATTTCAAGTGAAATCAGGGTTTTTAGGGCTGCCATTTTTTACTTTGCTTATACAACTTGAATAATGCAGAAGTAAACGACTATAGTCCATTTGCAATAGAACCAGATCAAGCATGTTTTATTGATTTTTTTTTCCTCTGATAACTCAGACTACATCTTAGCCTCAAACTTTGCAAGTTTGGTATTGTAAATCTGGTTTCTAAATTATATCAAAACACAGCCAACAGAATTATCACCTAACGTACCAAGAGAAGATGTATTTATCTGAAATGCATCTTATTTTAATAAATATAACACATTCCAAAAATACTCTAAAAATCGGAAAATGAGATCTATGTACCTTAGCTATGAGTGGCCCTTGGTTATACTAATGCTCCTGTCCTTAGCATCCCATGTGGCAGTTTGCTACTGGAAATGTGCCACTGCATCAAATAAGTTTTATTACTTTAGTAGCTGGACAAAATTTTGCTTTTTCCATTGGCAAATAGAATCTTTCTTTAAAGCAAGAAATTGGCAGTTATTTTTCAAATGGATATGTTACATAAATTTGATCTTAGGGGATCTACGAATTTTTAGTAGACTTTTATGAAGAAAGCACATGCTACCCCATTTTATCCTTAGTTATTTTAATTATAGAGACTACCCATGTTCCAAAGCAGTTCACGTTAGTTGAAAGGTGAGTCTAAGAGTTTTTTTAATCCCCTTTATACTTTGAATAGCATTTAAAGATTAACCAAGATGCTCAATTTCTGAATTTCCCTGTAGCCCAATTTAAACAGCGGCAACTCATTAATTTTGTACAAGACATAGGGAACTAGCCAGGCACTATGGTGCATTCCTGTAGTCTCAGGTACTGGGGAGGCTGAGGCAGGAGGATCACTTGAACCCAGGAGTTTAAGGCCAGCCTGGACAACAGAGCAAAACCCTGTCTCTAAAATTAATTTTAAAAAATTTTAAAAAGGCCAGGCATGGTGGCTCATGCCTATAATCCTAGCACTTTGGGAGGCTGAGGCAGGAGGATTACTCGAGGCCAGGAGTCCAAGACCAGCCTGAGCAACATGAGATCTTGTCTCTACAAAAAATAGAAAAAATAGTCAGGCCAGGTGGTACAAGCCTATAGTCACCGCTACTTGGGAGGCTGAGGCAGGAGGATTGCTTGAGCCCAGGATTTTGAGGTTGCATTGAGCTATGATGACACCACTGCAGTTTAGCCTGGGCAAGCGAACAGGACCCTGTCTCAGAAAAAAAAAATTAAAAAAGACATGGGGAACTAGATCTTTTCGGGCTACTTTACAAAGAAGCCATCTGGTAAATATTTCAACAAACTCTTTTTCACATTAATACATCTTTCCCCAACCTTATCGTTTGAAACAATAGGTTAATATTAACTACTTCCCTTGAGTCTTCAAACAACCAAGAAGGGAGAGAAGGGAGGCCGGTGGAGGCGATGAATTTTCACACGTAGGTGCACTCAGTGTTTCGGGCGGCTCAACAGATGGCCAGTTACAAATAGGAGCCCTATGATGTATTAAAGGGTAAAAATCTGGGGTCACATTATGCAGTACAGGTGGAAACACATTTATAAACACGGTCAGAACAGGTGATTTGGATACCTGTGACTTTTATCTATATGCAAACTTACCCAGTAAGACTCTCCTATGCCATACTTAAATGAAATGAAACCCTGTTAACCACAAAGTTCAGGATAAAGATCTTTGGTGTCAAACACAGCATTCTGAAGCAAGTTTTTATTAACTAGCCATTTTGTAAATAACATTTATCTTCAAAGCACCAAGCACAGTACACATTCCCAGGTAAATAGCATAAGTGCTCAGGAACAACTGTGTTGAATTAATTTGTGACCCTAAACATTCTTTCCTCTGAAATACATTTTAACACTGTGATTGAATTGACCATGGCTTCATTGAGCTAATCAATGGACTTCCTATCTTTAAACTAATTTTATTTCCACTAAAATGGCTTGTACAACACTGGTAATTTGAAATAGCAAGGACATGTATAATACAACAGCTCTACGAAATGTTGTTTTGTATAGAATATTTGATTAAAAAATCAAGGTTATTTTGAAGCATTGTATATTATGGAAAAACAAAAGGACAATAAGTCCAAGCACCTGAATTTCAGCTATGTAATCTTGACTTGTTTTTTTAGAATTTTTTGCTACTAATCCAATAGATTCATAATTTTCCTGAAATAATAAAAGGACCAAAATTAAACTATAGAGTAAAAATTATTGGTAACAATCATTGTTTAAATTTTTACATTTATCTTAAAATCCTATATCAGTTATGATAGTTTTTAGAACAGATGGTTTTTTTGGAAGATAGTGAGGCAGAGTGGTTAATGACATGAGTTCTGGAGTCATTCAGCCTTGGTTCACGTGCCAGCTTTGGCACTCACTAGTCGTGATGTTGTGAAATCTGTATTTGGTCTTAGTCCTGGGTGTCCTAATAGACAACTCCCAAAATTTTTGGAATCTCCAAAGTGATGCGTCTTTTTGTATGCTAATGAGATGGCTGGTGGCAGGCAGCCCCTAGGTAGCTTCAGGATGGGCAGTGCTCACAGGGAAGACCAAGCTGTGATTACAGGGCTGGGACATTTCAGACCCACACCCCAACCTCCAGGGAGGAGAGGGGCTGAAGGTTAAGCTGATCACCAATGGCCAGTGACTTAATCCATCATGCCTATGTAATGAAGTCTCCACAAAAGCCCCAAAGGACAGAGTTTGGATGAGCTTCTGGATAGCTGAACACGTGGAGGTTCTTAGCAGGTGGTGTGCCCCCAGACAGGGCATGGAAGCTCTGCGCCCCTTCCTACATGCCTTAGCCTAGGCATCTCTTTGTCTGTATCCTTTATAACATCCTTTATAATAATCCAGCAACTGTAGTGTCTCCCTGGGTTTATCAAATTAATCAAACCCAGGAGTAGGTTGTGGTAACCCCAATTTATGAGGTCTGTCCGGAAAGTATCCAGCCATGTAATAGGAAAAATAGAGACATTTATTGAAGACGATAGAAGACACAAGAAACATTGTACATAGGACAATGACGTCTCAGTCCCCTCCAAAGTAGGCACCTTGGGACCTCACACAGTTTTCCCAGTTTCTCTTAACCTAACCTGTATAGATTCAACATTCTCAGGTGCTCTGCTTGTTGCAGCCTTCCAGAATGTGGATCACTTTCAGCGGATCCTCGACTATCTTTGAAGCGTTTGTGCCACACTTTTGTTTGCTCTGCACTCACTGCATCATCCCCGAAAGCTTCTGAATCATCCAAATAGTTTCCATGGAGGAATGTTCAAGCTTAATGCAAAATTTGATGCAGATTCGTCGCTCTACTCGTTCAGTCATTTCAAATGTTATGGCCACACAGCACACATACTCACTCAACAGCGTCTAGCGCCCCACTGACTAGTACAGTGACATTGTCACTGTTCATGCATGCCCATGCCAGTCCACTCTTGGCTGCCAGGTTACAACCTTGTCTCACTAACCTTTCTAGTTGTATTAACAATGGCTTGATTCTTTCCCGACAGACCTCGTACAGCCAGAAGCACGGGTACAACAACTGGGGCTTGTGATCAGCATCTGAAGCGGGACTGAGTCCTGTGGAATCTGACTCTATCTCCATGCGGACAGTGGAGGAACTGAATTGGAGGACACCCAGCTGGTGTCCACTGTGGAACTGATTGACTGGTTGCTGGTGGGGGGAAATCCCCACACACTTCCTGGTGACCAGAGGTCACAGAAGTTTTCTGTGTTGATTGCTATGAGTGAAAGAATAGGAAAAGCACCTTGGTTTAGTTTTTTCCCTATATCCTCCGACTAGTTATGTCACCTCCCTGTACTTCCGTTTCCTGTTCTCTAAAATGGAAGCAATAACAGCACCTATATCATAACGTGATTGATGTAAGCAGTGAAAGTGGTGATATTAATACATACAAAGCCCCACACTTGCCACATAGTAAGTGTTTAACAGATGTCAAATGCCATTATCATCAATATCCTTTACAAAAGCCAAGGAGGGGGTGAATGCCTCTTCCCAAGAGGGTAACACAGGGCATCTTGAGCTGTCCTCTGTTCAAAACAGAATTATGGGATGTTAAGTGGAAACATGGAGCAGAGTTCTCTAGGAATACAAGATGCCAATGTATTCATTGCAAAGCTCAGATGGCCATACCTCAATGAAACCTCTGACCGGGATTGAGCTCAGCCAGTGGAGTACGTAGGCAAAAACTTAGCCCAGCAATGCATTCATGCATATTTCTTCGCATTTGTCTAGACCTTGGACCAACAAAAATAATTTTTAAAAAATTCTGTATTTGAACAGCTTTACAATCTGGGAAGGGAGAGGCACAATTATGTGCTGATGCAGTCAGTTCTACAGTGGAGGTATGAGTGAAGTCTGAGGAAAGTGCTGAGGAGCAGGGGTGGCTGGGCTGGAAGCGGGGCAAGACTGACTGTGTTCAGGTGAATTAGCAGGAGCTTCGCAGAGGACATTTGAACTGGGACTGGAAAATGTGTAATATACATGCTAAAAAGTGATGGAAATGTCATTTAGGAGTGGGAAGGACATACCCAGGAGCTTCCCTATAGCTGAGAAGCAGAGTGCAAGCGGGACACTGCAGCTAGGGAGGCCTGGAAGAAACCCCTGGGCCCAGTTTGCAGAGGACCTTGCAAGTGAACTCTGGTGAGAAGTGGTACGTGTTTTAGTAGGGCCAGGCCATGATCAGAATTGCCTTTTAGAATGGTGACCAACCATGGCCACAGTGTAAACAATGGTTTAGAGGTGTGTAGAGAGAGGCTGAGGCAGAAAGATCAGCTAGGAAGCTGTTAAATAATGACAAGGTGCCTTAAGCAGGGCAATATGATGAGACAGGGCTTAGATTGGAGGGAGAGTTTTGAGGTAGAATCAATAGTCTATGGTGCTTGAATGACACAGTGGCCCCGGTGAGAGGGCCTTGTCAAAGACGATGTGCCCAGTGCCACGCTGTGGACCAGCACCATCTCCGCACAGTCAGATGACCACAACTGGTAATAAAGGAGAAGTGAAGCAGTCAGATGGGGCCAGTGGGAAAGGGTAGAACCTAAGGGTGTATTTCCCACAGGAAAACTGCTTCCTCCTCTGCTCCTCCCACAGTGGAAGCCAAGATGCAACCCAAGAGCCACTGAGCAGGCCACAGAATGAAGCACTGCTAGAGCCCCATCTCATGACAAGGACAACTTTACAGGGAGCCCATAAAGACCCTCATGGGCCTGGCATGAGGAGGGCACTTAGCAAACGCTTTGCCCGTGGAATTTGTTAAGCAGAAAGCACATAAAGCAGTGGGCTGGGTCTTAGAATTACATGAATCTTCTAAACCCCTCTGTGCCTTGATTTCTTCATTTAGAAAACAGAGATGAAGATGTTAGGAATTAAAGGGAAAAAGTCCTTAAAATAAGTAAGACATGACCAAGAAGTATTGATACTAGGAAGATTGAGCAGCTGAGATCTGTATCTAATGAGAAGTAATCTATTAAACAGAAGCTGCCAACTATTAATAGATTTTATATTAATATATACTCTTTATATTATTTTATATCTAACTAAAGTTTTATCTTCTACCTTTTTTTTTTGCCATAAAGCAATTAAACAAATGAAATGAACCCATTCTGAAATTTACATGGGAAAGCTAAATTTGTATGGAAGTCTTACTGTGGAAAAAAAAAATCTGTGTAGGGAGGGCTCTCAATTTTGAGAAAAACTGAACATTTGCAAGAAGTCTTCTCAAAAAAAATCCGCTGGCTTCGGCAGCACATATACTAGAATTGGAACCATGTAGAGGTTAGCATGGCCCCTGTGAAAGGATGACATGCAAATTCGTGAAGCGTTCCATATTAGGAAAAAAAAAGAACAAAATATTTATAGCCTAGTTTTACATCTGCCTTTAAATGTCAGTTCATAATAAAACGTTCTTGTTCAAAAAATCTTAGCTGATTAAATACCTAAGTTAAATAAGTTATAAAAAAGTCAAATGTTTGTATTCAACATTTGAACCATTAGAAATTTTCATATTCTGTCAATCAGGCAGAAATTGATATAATTGGAAATGTTTGGAATATGCCAGTCAGTGAGACTCCAGTTGAAATCCTCATAGTCAATGCTCAGAAAACATCCATAGAACATGACAATGAAATTGAGGAAAAATAATCACATACCCATCTCGTATGTGTAAGCTATCCAATGAACGCATGAATTAGCTGTGCTACTTAAAAAGGACTGCACAGCTTCTTGTCTATTGTAATAGTTAAAAACAATCCTTGGAGCCACCTCAATTAATTATTTTTCTTGAGAAGACTCTTTGCTTCTAGAGTACCACCTGTAAGGGAAGTCTCCCTTGAAAACTGCCCCTCTCTGCAACTCCTTTTATTTTTTTTATGAATGGATGTATCAGACTTATTTTGCTCTGTAGCATTACACATGCAAACACTTTGAAAATTATACTAAAATAAATGGCATGCTTTTAGTTGTTTTCTTTTTTTAATTAGGAAAAATATCTAGTCCTTCAAAACTAGATATTTTACTTTGCATTTTATTTATAATCAAAATGTTATTCTGGAAGCCTTTTCTGTAGTCTTAATTACTCAATTTAAACATGTTCCTATGGGACTTTATGTCCCTACTGTATGGCAATTCTGCAGATGGTGAAGGTTTAATATGGAATTAAACTAACCTATTAATTATATAGACAAGTTAAAAGCAATAAAATGAATAATCTTTAAAATTTTTTTTCATACTTTTAACTGGCAAAGTGGCTGCTACTTATCTACTTGGGAGATACAGGAGTCAAGCTGGATCAACAGTAAGGATGAAGTGCTTGTACTTTGCTACATGTTTACACAAAATAAAATACTAGCAAACTAATGTTCCCTTGTTTAAAATGCCACCAAAAGATAGAAATGTGATTCTTACAGAAGTTAGTTCAGCTACGTGTGGTGGCTCATGCCCTGTAATCCTGGCACTTAGGGAGACTGAGGCAGGAGGATCGCTTGAGGCCAGGAGTTCAAAACCAGCCTCAGCAATATAGCAAGTCTCTAACTAAACAAAAAGTAGGATTCTCAGGGCATGGTGGTGTGTACCTGTAGTCCCAGCTACTTGGGAGACTGAAGCAGGAGGATCACTTGAGCCCAGGAGTTTGAGGCTGCAGTGAGCTATGACTGCACCACTGTCCTCCAGCCTGGGCAACAGAGTGAGATTCTGTCTCAAAAAAAAAAAAAGTTAGTTTATTTCAGCTCTACTGCTATTATATCTGATATAAAATTAAAAAATATCAAACAAGCATGACATGTTACACTTTCATGTATATTATCTAAAAGGTAGACTATGCAGTGTATAAAAGATGGTGTTTATTGAAGATATGCTTTTTAAAATTAATAAATGAAGAAAATCTCTTTTGTAATCAGATGGCAAAGATGGGGAAAATTTACAGCAAATTAGAAACAAAAGATCCATGTAAATATCTTTATTTTGGATGATTAGCTATGATGGAAGGAAGATAAAGGAAACCAACAAAATAATAATCCAAACATACAAATGGTAGTCTTACGTAACATTATCTTAGGCTCAAGCCAAGTAAAAATTCTACTTTTTTTTTGTTTGTTTGTTTTTTGAGACAGGCTCTTGGTCTGTTGCCTGGGCTAGAGTGCAGTGGCGTGATCATAGCTCACTGCAAGCTCAAACTCTTGGGTTCATGTGATCCTCTTGCCTTAGCCTCTTGAGTAGCTGGGACTACAGGCATGAGCCACCATGCCTGGCTAATTTTTTTTATTTTTGTGGAGATGAGTTCTCACTATGTTGCCCAGGCTGGTCTTCAACTCCTGGCCTCAAGTGATCCTTCCACCTCAACCTCCCAAAGTGCTAGGATTACAAGCATGAGCCACTGCGCCTAGCCTAAAAATTCTTTTTTTTTTTTTTTTTTTTTTAAAGAGATAGGATCTTTCTCTGTCACCTAGGCTGGAGTACAGTAGCACCATCATAGCTCACTGTTATCTTAAACTCCTGGGCTCAAGCAAAAAAATTATTTTTTGAAGTTCTGAATACTATTCTACTGAAAATTATTCAACCTCTTCAACCTTTACATATAAGGACAAAAATATAGCTTGGTGTTTCTGCTTAGTCAGGGCAGTGTTGATTCTTTAAATTCTTTAGATAGAAAGTTAGGAAAAAGGAAGCATTCGCCAAGTTGGTTTAAATTATGGATCTTTATTCCTTCTTTTTCCACTGGTAGACAATGTAATTCATTATTTCAAATGAAACACTGATGGCAAACCAGAAATTCTTCATTTTGTAGTAATACTTTAGAAATGCCATAAGTCATTTCCCCTAAATTATATTCAAGTCACTGTTTAGTCCAATAAGTCCTTGATAGTACTATATTGCCTAGTCAAACACAAGCTCTGTTTCTTGAATCAACATTTTCTTTAATACTACCTCGGGGATATGGAAGAGAGTTCAGCAGCTCCTAAAGGTTCCTGACATTTTCCCAAAGAATCCCAGAGATATTAGAGAAAAACACAAAACACAAAACTAAGCAAGCCAGGAAGGAAGGTATTACAGAGGCTCTATTGGCCATTTGATGCAAAATTCAGTATATTTTATCCAATTAATATTACAAGAAAAATACAATTTTGTTCATCTGGTATACATACTATTGCTAAATATCCCGAAGGTTTGTTTTTATTGTACAATAATAGTGTTAAAATAGTGTTAGATTATGCCGTCATACAAATAATAGGTCAAATACTCTGGACCTCTAATAAATGATCTTTTAAGCTCACAACTCCTTGGTCCCTCTCCCCCTTATCATGTAGTCTTACAAAGATAAACCAGAAAGGTTTGAAAATTTATACGTTGTTAATCTTTTCCATTTCATGATTATCTACAATCAACAGCCTAAAGTGTATGCATCTCAATTCAAAAAGAACGACAATGCTGAGATCCAACTCAACACTTTGCAATTCACATAAAACATGAAACCTCAGACCTGACTTCAAAAACAACTTGGTGGCAGCTCATTTTAATTTATTTGAAGATAGTTGACATGGCATTTTTGATTCAATGCAAAATGAGCAATTGCTAATGATCGGAATGATATCTTTCTCTGGAAGGAGAAAGATAAATGAATAATGAAAAGCAAAAACATTATTTTTTATTTATTCATTTATTTATAACATTATTGCTTATTTAAATATTCTATTCCCCTAGAAATTTTACTTCTAACAGTAAATCTTAAGGGAACAGAGACGTACAGGTGTTCAGAGAGTAATTTTTGATACTGAAAAATAAGAAGTACTTTGAAGATTCAACAAGATGGAATTGGTTAACAGTTGGCTAAATAATTTTATTCATATAATAAAAATTATGCAGCTATAAAAGGACGCTATAGACCAGCATATCCAACAGAAAAAGAATGTGACTGACATTTGTAACTTTAAGTTTTCTAGCAGGTGTATTTTTAAAAGTAAAAAGAAACAAGTGAAGTTATCATTATATTTAACCCAACATATTTGAAATAGTTCAACATGTAATCAACATAAAAATTAATAATGAGATATTTACATTTTTGTATTGTCTTGGAATCTGGTATGTTTTTTATAATTGAGCATATCTCAATTCGGACTAGTCCCAATTCTAGTGCTCAATAGTCCAGTTGCTAGTGGTTACAGTATTAAACAATGTAACTATAGACAATGTTCAGACCTAGAAAATCATTAATGATATATTAAAATTTAAAAACAGATATGACATATGTACAGTATGATTCTAATTGTATGCTTTAAAAATTCATGAATAGGAGAAAAAAACCTAGAAGGGAATATACCAAAATGTTTACTGTGCTACTCTGTGGATGGCTTTTCTTCTTTTCTATTTTCTTTTCTGTATTTTCTAAGTGTTTGCAAATAAGCCTGTACTACTGTGAAGGTAATGAATGGCTATGTTATTTAATATTTTCTAATCAGCATTGATTAGATTTATGATGACTTAGACATTCAACTCTTTCTAAGAACCCAATCCCTGAAAAATGACTGTACTTGTCTTTGTTCTGTATTTCATACTGGTGAATAACTAATTTCATTGTCCACAGAGAATAATTCACCACTGTGAACAAGACTTATATTTTGAGCATAAGCCCTAACATTTTCCCCTTAAAAGTGGTGTGTGTAATTTTAATATAAGAACCGTGGGTAAATTATTTCATTGCCTGTTAAATAACCATTTGTTAAGTCTAGACAACAATCATAAATAGCCATTATTTATAAAGTTGCCATTCAAAGTACTTGGGGGAATTGTATAATAAATAGGCAATGTGACCAACACCTCCTTGTACTTCCATGCCCCACAAAAAAAAAAAAAAAAAAAAAAGAGAGAGAGAGAAAGAGAGAAAATACATAAAATTGGCAAAGATGCTAAATATAGACAAAATCCACTTTGAAAAAGTGAGACTAAACTGAAATGGATGTCACATGCATAGCATCTGCCTCACATAACAGAGGCCTCATTCTGCTCTCTTCATCTTGTTGTGCCCACACAACCCCCTACCCACAAAAAGGGCCCTTAGAACAAAACGAGGCCACCTTTCCTCTTCGATATTCTCTCTTGATGTTCCTCTATCACCAGCTCCGCACTGTCTAGCTATTCTGACATTCCTCATCGCATCCTCAGCAAACTTCCCACACCACCCTTAAGTAGGTCCGAAAGTATATGACATTGATTTATTTTATTGAGAAATATTTACTGAACTCCTTCTTACTGCATAAAGTGGGGCTTACACTCAGTAAGAGAAGCACACAAAGACAAATAGATAATTACAGATGGTAGTAAAGACAATAAAGGAAAAGAAGAGGGTGCAATGAAAGAAAACAACACATCAGGGTGGGGGTCAAGGAAGTCTTCTCCATAGACAATGAGAACTGATGAATGTGAGAATAAAAATAAAATCCTAAGCCCCCCAGCTGACTGAACAGACCCCATTTTGGCCAAGGCGACACCAGAGAAACCTTAAAAACTGAGCTCCTAGACATGACAGGACGGAAGGTTGGACACACCTCATTATATTCTCTCCCTCACTAACCCCCATTAGACTTTCTTAAGGGTTAAGCAGAAGCCAGCATTACTTTTCTTTTCTCTCTTTTCTTTCTTTTTTTTTTTTTTTTGAGATAGGATCTCCCTCTGTCACCTAGGCTGGAGTGCAGTGGCATCATCATAATTCACTGTAACCTTGAACTCTTGGGCTCCAGAAATTCTCCTTTAGTCCTAAGAGGCTAGGACTACAGCTGCACACCACCACATCTGGCTATTTTTTAATTATTTTTTTTTGGGGGGGTGGGGTTAGAGACAGGGTCTCACTATGTTGCCCAAGCTGGTCTCAAACTCCTGGCTTCAAGCAATCCTCCTGCCTCGGCCTCCCAGAGTGCTAGGATTACAGGTGTGAGCCACCGCGCCCGGCCTCATCATTCCTTTCTGATAAGAGAACACTGACCATGGAGTGGTTCTGGCCAGTGTACATAGGCTGTGCACAGTGGGTCTTCACATCCGCTGCTTCACCTTTTGAGGTCAGAGGGCTGTAAACTCCACCCTCAGATCATGCTAACAGCTGCCATTTTTTAACATGTGACCCGCGAAAAGGCAAGAAGCTCAATTGTGTGTGCATGTGTTTCTTTTTTCATAAATATTCATGACTCCTCCTATAGTTTATTAAATGTGTATACTTAGTCACCCTACTTAGCATAAATTCTTTTTCCCTTCACCCCTCCCTGGAAGTGCTCTCAGCTTCTGCCCAAGGCTGTGCTCCCTAGCCTGCAAGATGGTCAGCCTGCAGGATGCAACTGTTTATGAGAAATAAAGCTCCCCTTTCCAAACTTACGAACTTCATGATTCTTCAGTTGACAGATGAGAAGTAGTTAGAGTGGGAAGAAGTACCTTCCTGCAGAGGCGCATGTACTGGTATAGGTGGATGGGGGCTTGGGTGAATTCAGGACGGGCAGGCCAGTGTTGGCTGGACTACGGTAAGGGAGGGAAGAAGGCCAGAGCCATTTCAGCCTACTGGAATCCAGCAGAGGGACCAGCAACAGTGTGTGAGCCATGGCTGTTATTATTATTATTATTAACAATGGCAATAGATAAAATGCATGTTAAGAGCTCTACACATAAGAATGGATTAATTGCCTACAGAATCCCTTTTGATATTAACCACCTAAAAGGTTAATAGCTTGTCTAAGAAAAGGGTGGAGCAGCTTTCTGTTGACCCTGGAATCAGAACTCTTACCCTCCTTGGTAGACTGCCTCTCCTTCCATATCTTACACAAGATGTTCATTGCCCCTCAGAGTTTGGAAAGGAACAGTTTTTTGAAAGGGGATACTGGGAAAAACCAAAGAAACGGAGATTTATGTTCCTAGAAAGATAAACCAACCTTATGAACACTAAACACGAAACCACTCATGTCTAAAATCATAGAG
Organism: Indri indri; assembly: GCA_004363605.1. Classification (NCBI taxonomy): domain Eukaryota; kingdom Metazoa; phylum Chordata; class Mammalia; order Primates; family Indriidae; genus Indri; species Indri indri. The sequence goes on along the minus strand of RJWJ010005678.1, from coordinate 49,297 downwards.
TAAGGACAAAGAAATATATATAGCATGCTGCAATAGATAGCTATGGTTTTTGTCTTCCCCACATTTATTTTCCTTTTTTCTGATAAAAACAATTTTTCTTTGGGATGCTATCCCTCATCTACTCTCAGTCCATGGCAGTTTTGGTGAGGCGGGCCCCACCCCTGGCTTTAGGGCTCGGCACATAATCCTTTTTACCTAGGCAACTGGAACATTCCATACACTCTGCCAGGAACTGGTTCAGAGCTGGTATATGAGTGATTGCATACGAGCTCAATTCTGGAGCTTTCCTGACCTGTTGAGGAAGACATAAACTTAGAGCTACTGGTATGCACTTTCCTCCGCAATGGACTGTACTGCCTGAGAATGAAGCCAGTCCAGGAGAAAGACATGCCGGAAGACGAAGACATGGAGTCCTTATGAATCACTGAACACATGGATTCAGCCACGCTAGAAGCAAGATTTACTCCTGGACTTTTCAGTTGAATGAACTAACAAATTTCCTTTTCTCAAAGAAGCTATTCTGAGTTGGATTTTTCAACCAGAAAAGACCTGGTATGGATTAGAGTGAGCAACCTGGAGAGACATAAGGGTCAAAAGTAAGGCCAATATTAGCCAAAATAGCAGAAAGGTGGTCAGAAAGATCCTAAATTTTATGACCATTGAGAAAACTGAGAATTCACATGGTTAGAGTGAGAATGCTTCCAACCAAGTGGAAAGCACAGCTTTGAAATGCAGGTGCAAACAGCCAGGAGTCAATAAACAGTTATTGGCCACTTAATGTGCGCCAGACCCTGCTATCTGCGGCAATCTGATGATGAACAAGGCAGAGTCCCTTTCCCCCTTGGAGTTCATCTGCTATTCCACAGGGCAAAGGAGGGAAGCACGGTTTATACCCACATCGTGATTTACCTACACACTGAACACAGTACATTAAAAGCAGCACCTGATTAAAAAAAAAAAAAGTCTTCCTTCTCTGGTCTAGACAGAAATATCTTCCTCTCAACAGTGTAATGAAAAAGCCACAGGTAGGTGCAGAGGCCACAGGATAAAGAGAACCGAAAAATGAAAAATCAGCATTAGTAGTAGCAGTAATTATGGGTAGAAAGACTTAGAAACTGGAACTGAGGGAATCGAAGTGGACTTTCGTCTATTTCCAGAAATGAAGTTGCTAAATAAAGAAATCAATCCAGAAAACTGGGGATGGAATGCAAAGAAGAATAAAGAGGGCCCAAATTAAAAATACCTCTAGCTGCTACAAAATAATGTCAGCCCTGGGAACTTTGCCTGGTCTTTACCACACCTAGGTCCTCCAGGGGATCTCTCCCCCTGACCAGTTCCTCTGTTTCCCCAGATCAGTCCTCCAATCCAGCTCCGTCCTCAGTGGAGTTACCTGCTCTCCCAAACTCAGGATCCAGCACCCTGAAACTAACGAGGGGCTCCTGGGCTATGGTTTCCTACATTCTTATGTGCCCCAGTCTTCAGAACTGGGAATTTTTCTTTGGCTGCTGCTACGCGGCTTAATTCTCACAGCTTCTCTCACCTGAATCCCTGGACGTGCGTGCAGGAGGTTCTCATTTCTGATTCCTAAACTCTGCTCATCTGGCTGAGATGCTGCCACCTTCTTTGGGCCTCTTGATGTTGAGTTTGCCTGAAGCACCCCTACTTATCACTCTCGTCTACCTCTTCCCACCTCTCTTGCCCACCCTTTCATCTCGAAGGACTTTTCCTTAGTTGGTGTGCAGATGTGTGGGGTTTTGCCCTATTTACCTTGATGACGCATTAAGTATCTTGTCCATGTGATGACAAACTTTATCCATCTTTGGGGGGGAGCTACTGGTAAATATACATATTATAATTAGCAATGCTCTTAAATTAACTGTTTGGTAAAACTGTATGTAATTCACCTATAGAGTTGTTTTGGTTCTTCTCAATTCTTACATTTGCAAAAATGTCAACATAAAGATCCTATTTAGGTGGTGCTAAATTAAAACACTTCAGTCAACACAAATACGCCTAATGAATTATCTCAGTTTTACTCTACCTGGGGCCTATGCTGAGACTATTCTTAAACAAATCTACCCAAGCAAAAAACCCAACCAAACCGAAACAAAACCCAGTAATGCTGACCAAATCAAATGGACTTAAATATGAACTCTGTTTGATTGAGTATTCACTTAAACATCACTTTGATTCATTCATTCAACAAATATTTAATGAATGTTTATTGTGTACCCAGATAGTGATCGAGGCCTTGGAAATACAGGAGGAAACAAGACATTTTCTGAATATTTCTTATGTGCTGATTAGCAAATTATGCTCACCTCCTTTGCGGAGCCTCCACTTTGTAAACTCAACCGTTACCCCTTCCTGCTCTGATGACTCTGCCCAGGGTATACTCTTAAAATGGCATGTCCATCTCAAAGAGCCAATCATGTAACATTAATACTGAAATAAAGCTACAAGGTAATCTAATTCAACCCTTCATCTACAGACGATAAAACTGAGGCAAAGGGAAGTTAAAAACACTTTCCCAAGGTCATCCAAACAGTGCCTGTGTTGGGACAAGTGTTAAATCTCTTGACTCTTAATCCAGTGCTTGCTCTTCTCTTGCACTGTCTTAGCATGATAGCCACTAGACCCATGCAGCCATTTAAATTGTGATTTAGATTTAAAATTAAAAATTCATTTCCTCAACTGCACTACATACATGTCAAGTGCCACATAAACTCATGGCTGTCATATTGAGAAGCTGCTGAAAGTTCTGCTGGACAGTGGTATGGGGTCGAAGACACAGTGCTTACATTGTTCTGACTCAGAGTTTCTCACACTTTAATATGCATAGTATTCACCTGGGATGCCGTTAAAATGCTGACTCTGATATAGCAGGGCAGGGACGGGGTCTGAGATTCTATAATAGAACCCTAATCAGCGCCAGTCAATAGAACTGCACCTGGTCTGAGGACCACTTCTGGAGCATGAGTATCAAGGTTCTAGCTCATCCTTCTTTTTCCCTTCTCTGAACTCTCACCAGAGTTAATATTGCAAGGTTTAGTGCCCTAATACTTTAATATGTATTTTTTTTGCCTTCTCAGTTAGATTTTAAGCTCCATAAGACAGAGCAGTACATCTTATTGCCCTTTGCTGTGCCCTGGACTGCACAGTGTGGGACACACGGGAGCACGTTTTCCTGTCCTTAAGTTCATTATATGTGGTGCAATTTGCTGTGGCTTGCTGCAGTGTTACACATAAATACAGTTTCTTTTCCTTTTTTAAAGACACTAGGTCTTTAACCTAACCCTTTATTGCCTTAGATATTCCCAAAGTGAGATACTGGTAGCTACATTATCTCCACTTCAAGAAAAAAACATGGGAAATAATTCTACTTGATGGCTTTAAAATGAATTATAAATTTTACTATAGTATAGATACTTCAGTTAATTTAACAAATAGCTGAGAAAAAAATATATAATATATATTTGACAGCTGAAGGAATGCTAAATAGTTTCCTGAAAGTGAAAATGACTGAACATTAAAATTCTCTCGAAGTTAGAATATGATTAAAATATTTATAAAAATAATGCAATTAGAAACTTCATCTGTGTCCTTGTACTACTGAGAGCTCACGTCCTACCCCGAAAATAGACAGCAACTTTTTGGAATGGGACAACTGGCAGCTGTCTTGGTAGGAGCAGCCACTTCTGCAATTCTTAACACAGACTTCCATCAGTAATTTCCCATTTTTCTAGAAATCTCAGTGATTACTATTTGTAATCAGTTATTTTGGAACTTTGTAGTTAAGTTTAAAAGGTCAGTCATTTTTGCATTTTAAAAAGTCACATATTTATACATTAAGTTTTTTTTAAAAAAAAGAGTCCTTTGTGCCTTCTTAAATGTATTCCTTACAAAGCAACAAGAAAAAACATTTTATTAATGCACAAGACTGAAAGAAATGTCAAGTATGTTGGGGTTCTGGTTTTGATTTTGGACTTCAGAGAAAGTTAAAGAAGCTGTGGAACAGAGCCCTTCAATTATAATCCAACGTCCTGGAGAACACTTGGTATCTCTCCCAGTGGGCATTCTAGGCGGTGTGAGAAGAAAATTAACCACGATTAGTACAACATAAAATCATTCCACCTGGTCAAGTTAATCAGGGATTATACTGTGTGTACATCATGAACCTCTCTGGTTTGAAGACTGTGTTTGACACATTAAAAGAGGGAGATGTTTCGGGAGTTAAATCAATAGTTTTATTCATGCCGCATAACCTAAGCCAATAAAAGTTTGTGCTAAGATTCCTCAAACTCCCACTTCACTTTGGGGAGGGTAACTAAATGATAGCATTTTTCCCCTAGAGGAGAGAAAGCTGCTGTGACAGATAGATGGCAGCAGTATAACAGTTAAGAGCTTGGGTCTGGCGTTGCTACCTGAATACAAATTCTCCACTCGGCCTCCTCATCATATTGGCCTTAGGAAAATTCACTATCTCTTTAAGACTCAGTTTCTCCATCTGTGCAATGGGAGTAAGAGTAGGCATGTTGGGAGCTTTAAATGCAATACTGACTGTATGGCACTTAACACATTAAGCAAACATTTAGTACAGTAGGCTTTAAACGAATGCTGATTATTTTTATTACATCTGGAAGAAATATTAATATATCACAGCTCTGTGGCCATGAAATATTTTCCTCCACCCCCATCGAGTCCACTTAAGATCCCCTACTTTGTGTCTGTCTTTAGAAATATTCCTTTAAGATATACAAAATATCTACTTAAAAGAGGAGTAGGAGAGGTATTTGGTTTTTAGGTTTTTTTTTTTTTTTTAAATAAGTATGTTAGCTGCTCATCTGGAATTGCTCTATAGCCCCCATTCAGAGATAAAATAATTCAAGGAACTAAAGTACAATTTCAAGAAATATATTAATATACAAATACAGTTAGTAATGTAAGATGTACTCTTCTAGAAGAAAACTTTCAGGCATTGGTTGATGAAGTGAGGCCCAGATAGCTCAGAACAAAACAGAAGTTGGCGATGATATGTATAATTTACATTGTACAAAGAAAAAATTATTCAGGTCACAAAGAGGACTGTTTTTGTCCTGAATTATCCAGTTTGGTTGTTGCCTATGCAAGAATCCACCAAATCCACCCTTCTCTTATTGAGCACAGATCTGTACAGAGCAAGAATCGTTTTCCTCATGGGGTCAAGAGACAGTGGTCCCAGTAACAACCTCAAAGGCTGGCCGGGTGCCCGTCATCAGCCCAGGGGCCTGTGTGTCTGCACAGTCAGGTGGGAAAGGCTCAGACGTGCCCATTTTACCTACATGAGGCTGATCTTTCTCTGAAGACAGAATAGTGGATATGTTCAGGTTTAAGGTTAATGCAGCATGGTAGCCCGAGGCAAAAAATCTTATTTTTATTTTATCAAAATAACACATACGTACATATTTTTAAGAGCAAAACAATGAGCGCTAAAAGGCTTGCAACAGAAACAGTAGTCACCTAGCTGAGAGGCAACCATTTTTATATCGTGTAGCTATTTCTTCTTATATTTACCTCCATATTTCTAAATACTATATAGAGACTACTACACTTGATTTTAAAATTTGAGTTATTATGTCTGACTTCCTGATATTTAAGATAAAGATGTCCTTTGGAGGAAAAGAGGAAAAGAGCTCCCCTGGCTACAATACTGCATTCTGACAGCAACCAGCACAGTTAGCAGGCCCTTAAAAAGTACCTGTTGAATGTCATTGGATGAATGACACAGATATCCAAATGCACAACGCTAGGCTGTGTTCTGCAGTTTCTCACAGTTAGTATGCACTGAGCGGAATGTAGGAGAAATACATAATCTCCCTAAGTCACATGCATTAAATTGGCTATTTGTATCTTGTTTTAGTATGTTCTTGGAAAATATTAAAACTCATTAAGATTTTTTTAAAGGAGGACTGTCTTGAAACTAATTTAAAAGACTTAGTAAAAGAAAAAAAAAACTTTCTGTAGCAAAAGATACTTTTTTCCAGGTAATTTCTTAATCAGCAATAGACAAAAGAAGAATATAGATGTAAAAAGAAGTAATCTTTTATAAACACTGATGAGCAAACATGCCTGGAGACCTTTCCTGGAGCCACATAAGCTCAGAATTCAGCCCTTTGCCATGTAGGATCTCAAAGTTTGATGCCAAGCCAAAAAAGAAAAAATGGATGTATAAATTATGAATACTCTGAAAAGACTCCCACCTCATTAATATGTCTCAAAAGACATTGCCTAAGGGTAAAGTTAATTAAATCACAGTATACAGAAATTTGAAATGGACTGGGAATCAATCACAGACAAAATCATATAGAGATTATATAGAGACAAAATGAGAGTAGTGGACATAAATAAAAGTTAAATGAAAAAAGACTCATAAATGGAAGGGATTTTCCACCTGACTTGATGCTGACTCTCTATACTATCTGGTTTTAGGGGGTATTTGAGGCAAATTGATGAAAGAATTAAGTATTCTTCTTTACTTGGAATCTTTTAAAGTGGTGAATCTTCCCTTTAGTACTCAAGAACTTCTCAAGCTGACTTCAATGGCCAAAAAGCTCTTAAATTTATGGGCTGAATTCTGTAGTTAGATGGATTTTTTGGGAACTTTATTTCTGTTTTGTTGTCTCTTTTTGCACCTTTCATTTTCATTGCATTTCAACTATTTTGCAAGAAAGGAAAAGAAAGAAATTTGAACCAGCCATTTTGATTACTTACTAGTTTGTACAAAATATAAAAAGGTTTTATTTGTTTTTTTTTTTGTTCTGAATTAGTTTCAAGTTCCAAGTATTCATGTATTCTCACTAACATAGGAACAATCTGGAGGAGAGGCAAAGCTACTCTCTGTAGCTACAGTAACTTCTATTCCTGTAATATTATTTCCCCGATAAATCGAACTCCTATAACGTAGAATCTTAGAATGGGAGGGCTCTTAGAGATGAGCTATTTCTAATCTTCACCTGAGGCATCTTTCTAACAATTGCTAATAAGAGGAAGTGGTGTATGATGGCAAGAGCAAACATTTGGGAACCAGATAAATCTAATAACCTTGGTATGTTACCGAAAGATTCTGAATTTCAGTTGATTCATCTGTAAACAAGGCTAACAACAGATATCCATAAGGTCCTTGGAGGATTACATGATATAACAGATGTACAAGAGCCAGCAGCACAATGCAATGGATAAACCCCCAGGATGTGGAGTTGGAGCTGAACCCAGCTAGGCTGTGTCCCAGCTCTGTCTCTTCACGGCTATGTGTCTGTGGACAGGTTACTTATCTTCTCTAAGGCTCAGTTTTACTATCTGTAAGATGCAGAAAATAATACACCTAATTCATGATGTTATTTTTAAAGACTGAATGGGATAACATACATTGTGCTCAGATAATATGAGCTATAATCATTAGGCCAATTCAGATTAAAAGCTAGGAGCTGGACAAACTCACTTCCAAGGTTCTGAGATTAACAATATTATATACCTAATAAAGGCGGCTATGATTATAACTGATAATGTTAATTTATGAAAGAGGAAAATCAAGGTTATGCATTCACAGTACATGTTCAGTATCCCTTATCCAAAGTATTGGGTCCAGAAGTGTTTTGGATTTCAAATATTTGCCAATTGTGGAATATTTGCATATATATAATGAGATATCTTGAAGATGCGACACAAGTCTAAACACGGAATTAATTTATGTTTCATATACACCTTATACACATAGCCTGAAGGTAGGTAATTTTATATAATATTTTCAATAATTTTGTGCATAAATCAAAGTTTTGGCTGCATTTTGACTGTGACTAGTCACATTAGGTCAGGTGTGAAATTTTCCACTTACGGTGTCACGTTGATGCTCAAAAAGTTTCAGATTTTGGATTTTTAAATTAGGGATGCTCAACTTATATATGTAATAGAAAAAAATATCCTATATCCTTATTTAAAAAAATTATTTAGCAAGGCTCTGTATACAGTGTAGGATATCCTATATCTTTAAATACCCCTAATATATTAAACACAAAAATATTTATTATGAACAAAGCTTAGGGGACCCAAAAAGGATAATACAGGGTACTCCCTTGAGAAGATATTCATCTAGAAGGAGTACAAGCCATCCGCACACACCAGAATATCTGTACAAGGTACAAACACTAAGTGGCAAATAAAGGGTACAAAATAATAAATGCTACAGGAGTTCTGAAGAGCAGGACTGGCTCACTTTCAGGAGGTGTGGTCACAGAGGGAGGAGGTGGGATTTGAGTTGGGCCATAAGTGTCAGGATTCGGAGAGGAGGTGAGCCACACAGGGGTCATTATTTCCAGTGGAAAGAATGTGCTGCTGCGTCCAACCCCCGCCTCCAATTGAAACTAATGACAAAGGTTCAAATCCGCGTCTCAGAAGATCCTATGATTTAGTTTTAGAAGAAGGGTGAGAACTTGTGTGGCTTTTAGCTTTCTAGATAAAGGTCACCTCTCCCCCTAGACAGCTAGAATAGGAGCATTAGGGGTAATATTAATGAACAATTTGCACCCATCCCAGCGTTCCTCATTTCCCAGGCATATATCAAGCTGCTGAGGCTTGGTCAGGGGTCAGAACAGGCATCAAACCAGCTACAGCAGAATCCACACCCAAAGGGGTTTGTGGGAGCACAAAATAAAAAGTTAAAGAAACGTAAGGTGGAAACAAAGGTTAAAATATTTGCTGTTGTTAAGCTTATCTTGACATAGTTTCATGAATGACATGCTGAGCTTGCAGGCTTGGGCTTATGGTGACCCAAAGCCAAATCTGTCCTTTAGGCTGCAGGACCAAGTAACCACCTCCAACCCAACTGCATATTGACATCTCCACCCGGATGACTCAAAGGCCCTACTTTGCTCCTCCCTCCACATTCCCTCTCTGGAGCATGCATGAGCACCCTCCCAGCAGTTGCCTCAACCCCAAACCTGCAAGTCCCCATAGACTCTTCCTTCTCTTCCCCAGCTCTGTAATAATAGACTGCTCACTTATCTCCCTAGTCTGGTCCCGCCTCCTCTAATCGATCCATTCTCCAGACTGCTGCCACAAAGTATCACCCACAGGATAAAATCTGAACTCCTTAACACAGCTTCAGAGGGCATCATTATCTGGCCCCAGCCTACCAGTCTGACCTGAGCTTCCTACACTCTTCCCTTGAAACTTGCATTCCAGCAACATGTAATTACCTGAGAGGCCCTTGAACCTAACCTGCGCTGGGGCCTCTCTGCCTTGCACACACTCTTTCCTTCTCACCGTGCCGACAACTTGGAAAGCTTCACCCCATCCTCTAGCCTAAGCTCAAGTAGTAGCTTTGTTCCGATTCTTTCTTGACACCATCCCATGTGCTAAGATGCTCCCTGTCCGTGGAACTCACAGTATCATGACTGTTGGCAATGTCTGACTTTGCAGCCACTTTGTAAGCTCCTTGAAACCAGGGACCAGGGACAAAATCCTTTCTTCTCTTGCCTTCCAGCCTGGCACACAGTAGCCCTCTCAAACAAAAATGTGTTGAGTAAATAACTAAACTTTAAAATGAGGAAGCAATATCATTTGTTTAGAACCAACAGCTTTGAAGAAATCCACTGCAAACATTATTTAATGGGGGAAAAGGGGTGACTTGCATAGGGATATTCTCCGTCAATTTATCCTTTCTTTGAAACTGCCAACGAAATATTCAGTCTTACAAATATTGTACCACAGAGCAAAGAAGCAAAATGGTATTTGTTTAAAAGAAATAACCCCTATAGTAGTACTGTTAATACCTGAATTTAAAGATTATTTTTAACTTTTTTCAACTAATAGTCAGATTTATCTAGAATATTTCCAATCCCCTCTCCACTACCAAAACAACAAACAAAAATACCACAAAAACTTACAACCAACAAGGCAACAGGGATTTAGCACTAACTTAGCTTTGAGAACTCTCCAGATGACTTTCAAAGCCTATCCATAAAGTGGGAGACATGATGAAATTGTCAAGAGGGCCTCTCTTTTGTGGCAACCCTTGATTAAAACGGTGACACCCAGATTCATGCCTGGAGTAGCAGGACTGAACTCTAAAATCCTCAAGTTTTGAGTGTTGGGTTAATTGCAATCATTTACTTACTTTGGGGATTAATAGAAACCATCTGCTTAATGATAAAGCTGAGCTCTGCAATTATTTGAGGAAATATGTGCCACAGTCAGCATAAAAAAGCCTTATTGAGGAAGCCTGCTAGACATATGTATTTCTTGTTATAATTAAAGCCAATCGCATTCATTAATTTAAAAAGGCTGTTGGGATCAGCTGCCTCTACTTTTTATTTATCAACACCACCCCTGTTAATATGCACCTATGCAACCTTCAATTTTAAACTTACAGTAGGTTAAATAACTATAATCGTACAGATGGTTGTGATCACACATCAGAATGTTGAGATGATCATGAGAAAAAATAAAGATGGAGAAAGAAATGTCTACTGTGAATCCCATGTCTGCCTTCTGGGTCTGATACCTATGTGTTGCAGAGTTATTTTCTTTTCCTAGCAAACAGGAAGATGGTTGTAAGCCCTCCAAACAAACTGCCTTTGAACCCGTCGTCTCTCAAAGCTCCTGGTAATACTAACTGCAGTTCTGCAAGCAGATGTGGACATTCCCAGAAAAACAGGCAGCTTTTGTGACACAGCAACCCGCAGAACAGGAAGAGCCAACAATGTCTCCTCTGAATGGCTGTAAATATTGATCCACCTGTAAAGAATAAGGGTGCCATCTCCGTATGATGGCAAATGAATAAAGAAAGGGGCGTGCAGAGGCGAGAGAAATACATACACACGTTAGGGCTGGAAGCTGGTTTCTTCTCTGCGTGTGGCCCAAGGGAGGAGGAGATGTTTATTTGGACATTCTCCCTTCCCAAAAGGTCTACTGTCTCTGCTTTTGAATGGGTCCAGTGCTAGAGCCCAGTTACTTTCATAAACAGAGACCATAAAGTCATTGACCAACTTAATGAAGGATTTTGAATTTTTAAAGCCAGTCGGTAAGAAGCAGCTGACTCACACCACCCCAGCCCACAAAAAACAAAAAAACAAAAAACCCTACTGTATTTCTGTCATGTTTAACTAGTTACCACTACAGTCCTTAACCTATGGTATGGCATGGGGGTTAAGAAGGTGGATTTTGTAAAGTATGATCGATATTAATGAAATCTTCATTAGCCATTCACTACCTGTGCACATTCGAGAAAGTTACTTACTGTCACTGTACCTTATTTTCTATTTCTGTAAAATGGGGGAGAAAACACTATCTACCAGAGAGGGTTGTGGGAACTAAATAAGATAATGCATGGAAAGTGCTTAGTCTGGAGCCTGGAACAGAGGAAGTGCTCCACGGAGGTGGGTTGCATTTGTTATTTTTATTCTTATTATCATTATGGCCAAAGTCACAGTACAAAGTAGCAAGAAAATCTCAGGAACCACCAACAGGGTCCTACCACCAGGAAGAAGGCATCTCCTCTCTTCTTTTGAAAGGGACTTGTGGGAGGAATTGAAGAGTTGGTCACAGGCAGCCACGAGCAGGAATAGCAAGCAGTGCTTGTATCAGGAATGTACACAAAGACCCTGTTTTAAATTTGAGTAAATGCAATAATATTTCTGGTAAACATGGAAGTGGTCTATTAGAATATGAATATTTATGTGTCGCTCCTAGGTTCTTTTTTTAAAAAATAAGTCCATTGTGTTGTGTTACTGAAAGGCAGATGGGCTCTAGAATCAGAGGGATCTGGGGGTCTCCCTAGCTCCATCATTTACCAGCTATCCCACCTTGGGCAAGTTACTTAACCTCTCTCAGCCTCAGTTTCCTCATCTGTGAAATACAGCTATCTCAAGCAATCTGAATGTGACGGGTGAGACGTGCCCTAGCACAGCAGTTAAGACCATGGCTTGTAGCATCAGACTGCCTGGGGTCAAGCCTGGTTCTGCCACTTACCCCAGGTGACCTGGACAAATCACTGAACTTCTGCCTCAGTTTCCTCCTTTGAAAAATGGAGACAATAAAAACACCCATCAAGCTGTGGTGAGCGTTAAATAAACCGATACTACAAAGGTCTTAGAACTGAATTCCTTTTGCCTACTGTTGTGAAGATTAAAAGAGACGATGCACGTAAGCCTTGAGTGTATTGAGAGCTCATTACACAGTACCCATCACTCTTTGTGTAAAGGAATTAGAAAACACAGATGAGCAAAAAAAGAAAAAGTAAAATAACCCAGACTTTCAAAGTGAAAACTTTTCGAATTAGGTGAAGCACTATAAAAATGACCAAAATGGTAGTCGGAGAGAGATTCTAGTTCCAAGAAAACCATGGAAATTTATTTCCCTAATTATCTTTTTTTCAAAAGACGAGAATGGGCCACTGATGTGTTCCAAAGGTGGGAGAAGACTTCTGTATTGCCCTTTTAGACTCGTTAGCAGTTCACAAGTTATTCAAAGGAGGAACTAGAAACCTATGAGAAAGAAAAGCATCACATGAGGCAGGGCAAATTTCTATTAGAAAAGAGGAAGTTTCAAGTTTAAAGGAGACTTTTAGCCAAACCCAAGAGAATAAAGGGGGTGAATTTGTTAATGCCAACAAAGCCAAGTTCTATTCGTGGTGGAGGTTGTAAAACACAGAACTTTCCCGCTAAGACTTGGGCTCAAGTTCCCTCCACCAACACTTTCCCTAAGGCACTCGGCAATAAAGTAAACATTCCCTTAGTTTAAATACAACAAAATGGACCTAGAACTTTTTTTTCTTTTTATCTTATATGCATACCTTACTAGGTACAGACACTTGGATGTGATGGTCCATTTTAAAGTGTTGCTTCGGGTGAGTAGCTCTAAAAAAGAGATCTTTAAACCCCTCTAGAGTACACAAATTCTGTTAGAATACAGAGAAAAATGGAATGGACTTAGCCCAACTATTGTTTAAAATTAAATAGTATTATTGTGTTTATATATGTGAAAAACAATAATCTTTATGTGGGAATATAAAATCAGTTTAGCAATGTTTTTTTCATCACTTTTCATATTCCTACCTTTAAAATTTAAAGCCTTTCACAACATATATTTACCGGAGTACTACACAAACATAATTATTTTTTTTCTCATAAGGGAACACAAAGATCATTATTCCAACGTTTTGCCAAGTTTCAAATGACACAAGAGCTCAGAGTTGAAAACCATTCTCGTTATGGCTTTTTATTGCTTAACACAAAATTGTGAAATATAACAAGTGGACATTTGCAAGGCATAATACATTCTAAATATTTTAACAAAAAGAGATAAAGGGGTCAGGCGAGCTCACCACCTGTAATCCCAGCACTCTGGGAGGCCGAGGTGGAAGAATTGTTTGAGGCCAGGAGTTGGAGACCACCCTGGGCAACATAGTGAGACCCTGTCTCTACAAAAAATAGAAAAGTTAGCTGGGCCATGGCGGTGCACACCTGTAGTCCCAACTACTCGGGAGGCTGAGGCAGGAGGATTGCCTGAGCCCAGGAGCTCCAGGCTACAGTGAGGTATGATCATGCCACTGCACTCAAGCCTGGGTGACATAGCAAGACCCCGTAAGGTAACATTAAAGACAAGCTTTTAAAAATCAACCCAAGAATCCTTCTAGAATGACCATTTTTTTCTATTTGTTTTTTTTTTTGTTTTTGTTTTTGAGACAGGGTCTCACTCTGTTGCCTGGCCTAGAGTATAGTGGCATCATCACAGCTCCCTGCAACCTCAAACTCCTGGGCTCAAGTGATCCTCCTGCCTCAGCCTCCTGAGTAGCTGGGACTACAGGTGCATGCTACCATGGCCTGGCTAATTTTTCCATTTTGTGTATAGATAGGGTCTTGAACTCCTGGCCTCAAGTAATCTTTCTGCCTTGGCTAGGATTATAGGCCTGAGCCACAGAGCCCAGCCAGTACAGCATTTTCTTTATATGCTACTTGGTTGCTCAGAATTAGCAATAACTTCACTCCTAACCCCAGTGAATAGAAACCTTCATTACTCTAAGGGCCTGGGAGTAAAAAGAATTATACCTTTCACTATTTAATCACCAAATTTGATTTTCTTTACAAATAGCCTGAGGTTAGGCCTGTAATATTATGTATCTCTTAATTCCACTTTGAAGGTAAGCAAACATTTACCACCTCCTTCGGTTGCTGAATACAATCCCTATTCTTTCTGTGATTCAGGCATAAAGCCCTATTGATTATGTGCAAGTGGCCACTTACAAGGTTGCCTTAAGCAACTGCTTGTTGAATTCACTGAATGAGGTTCTCTGGGCTTGGCAGAGGCCAAAAGCTACAGACTTCATCACAACCCTCCCCCGCTTTAAGGGTTTCAATGCTTCCCAGGTCCCAGGATAAAGCCCTCAATGCTTATGAGGCCAGTAAGACCCTAGGAGACCTGGCTCCTGCCATCTGTCCTGTTTCATGGCAATACATTGTCATTTTTACTCTAATAACAAATACCACCACAGCCACAACAATAATAACTAATGCCTGCATAGAGCCTAAGCATTTTATATAAAGCAGTTCATGTAATCCTCAGAATTGCCCTGTAAAGGAAGGGACTATTATTATCCTCACTTCACAAAGGAGGTTCAGTGATCCACTGGAGATCATCCACCCAGCCAGTAAGTGTCTAGGTGCCGTGGCCAGGGTTCAAACACAGGCTGTCTGGTTCCCGGTCTGTACTCTTGGGTCTTGGTCTTTATCTTTATTCAGAAATAGGATTTAGTACAAAGTTGGGCCTCAATAAATATTTATTAAATGACTGAACAAATAAGTTCCATAATTAGTCAAGACATCTATACAGTCAATCCCCAACTTCTTAATTTGCTAACCTATGTAACTGCATTACGGCCTGCAAAGAAGGATTAAAACAGTTAATGCAGAAATTTGGGTTTTGCAAACCTGAATGTACTTTACAAATACCTTTGCTTAACGAATGTTTCTGAGCACTTAACAATGTGCCAGGCACCCAGGCTAGAAAGAGACACTGCCCTGCCTGCAGAGACCTTATGGTTTTGCATAGGACACAGACCAAGGAACAGGCTTTTAAATTTCTACCAGGGTGGTGACTGGTGGCGCTACTCGGCCACAGGAAGACATGCACCAAGCAAAGCCTTGTGGGGTGGGTGGATTCGAGACAATGTTTGAATACTTACAAAATAAAGTCAGTTTATTCAACACATGTGCATTATACTTCAAACTTTTTGGAGCCTGGCCTGGGGACAGTGACTAGACTGAGGAGCAACTCAGTAAGTCCCTGTTAAACAGATGAAAGAAGGGCTGAATGAAGGAAGCCAGCTAACTGCAACTGGTCACACTGTTTGGGAAAATGTATTTCCGATTCTAAATAACTTGCAAGATCAAGTAGTTCAGGTCTCTCTATATACTAGAGCAGCAGATAATCTTTAGTTTGCATCCTTCCCTACAATATGCATGCCCCTTAAAAACTGGGGGAAATTAACAATCAAAATAGCAAAGAGAACTCCAGATTTTATGTCACCCATTCACACACCATCCTCTCTCTCTTCCTTTCTGAAAATGTGAAAATGCCTATTTTTACAGATGCCCATGTCTGTCCATTTAAAAGTTACTTTAGGAGTGAGAAGGACTGGATCTAGCCTTATGTTATCTGTCATGTACAATTCATGGAACCCTTGAGTTATTACAATTCTGAGGTTTCTGTCGGAGTCATCTTGTTTTTATAAAACTGGCAAATCGAAATTTTAGGTTTCATGACTGTTTTATGTGACCATGCAGTTTTTCTATATGTAAAAAAAGGCTCCTCAAACACATGCTAAGATACTCATTCCAAAATCATCCCAATTTTTTCAATCAAAAAGTGAGCAGCTTTGACATTATAAAATAAGAAACTGTCGCTTTCAGAATTTAATTAGACTGTTCCAATAGCAGGCTAGAGTCATTAAAATTGGCTTCTACAGAGACACTTCACATGCTTAGGAACTGGCACGTTGGAGTGATCATAGCCTCCAAAGGCTTCCAAGTAAGATGGTCTTTATCCAGTGTCCTTAAGACTGGATAAATGTATGTCACACACAAGCCACCTATTAGAAATGTGTTTCAATATTGTTTAACCACACAAACCATATATTTTCATAATAAGATGATGCTATTTTGCATACACTAAATGTAATATTTGCACCTTAGATTAATGAATACATATTCTTATGTAAGAAATGCAAATGATATTCTTTGAAATATTTATGCCATCTTAATTCAAAACTAACAAACAAACAAAAAAAAACACTTCATAATTCTTCTCTTTGTCCATTATTACCATTAAGGGTGAAAAGGGGAGGGAACAACCAATAATTTGTTAATGGTTTAGTAGAGAAATGCCAGGTTAATTAAAACGACAACAGAAAAAAGGCACAATGTTTCCTAAGATTTACTACCATTTTATTGAAGGGCAAACTTTCTTTAAAATTCCAGATGTGAAATTGCCTTAGGAAAATTCCGATGCTGTTGTGGAAAATGCAGTGAAGGTCTCCAACAGGACGCTGCTTGTCTGGGTACCCCCCAGCCAGCTTTAGCCTGGGCCAGCAGATGCCAGCTGTGAGCGGGCGCTGGACCCCCGGCTCAGGGACGAGCCTTGCTGCTGCCTTTGGGTTACTAAACTACAAAGTAACACTCTCTTTTAAAAGTCTTACAGAAAGTAATACGGTGCTATTTCTTGGCTTATATGAACTTATTTTCTTTTAAAGAACTTCATTTTCCTGTAGAGGAGCTAGAGCTGATATATATGTGGATGATACGGTATGAACCTCGGCCAAAAGGCGCTACACTGAGAAAGCAAAGGACACTGTTGAAAGGGCAAATACAGTGAATTAGTTAAGTTCCTTAGTCAGTCAAATAGCTAGCAAACCGGCAGTAAAAAAAAAATAAATCCAAACTGACATTTTATACTGAATTGCATGATTATATAAAGTTTTCATTTGCAAGAAGTCCTAGCTTTTAGGTCTGCCATATAGAGTGTAGATTCTTATAGAAAATTAAGAGGTTGGAGCACTAAGAAGTTTGAAAAGGAGTACTTTTACTTCCAAAAAAAATCAAAGAACAATGAGCTCAGACCTCTGTGAAGGGCTAGACATACATCAAAATTCCTACAAAGAAGTCACTTTTTCTTCCTTGTCACTACCATCATATCTCGTTTCAAACTGTTTCCTTGTGGCTTCTAGAACATAGTATTAACCTATATAAGCCATTTGAGCTGTCAGAGATGTTGAATTCAGAAGAGTTATTTTGATGTCAAGGTGCTTAACTGAACCCTCCTAACTAACATGGACCAAAATAAAACCCACTCAAGACTTTTCATGCTAAGGTAAGTGTCCTGGTCTTTCTTTCCTTAAATACAGGCAACTGACCTATCCCTGTCTGTCTCTGGTATTGATTCTACCTGATTTGATTGATTAGATAGGTCTTTATCAAGTTCCTACAGCAAGGGGAAGTCACATTCCAGGTGTGAGGTTTGGAGTCTCTGCTGAAGGGTTTTATATGATACATAAACTGTAGGCAAATAAAACAATTCTATCCATGGATCCTAAACATTATTTCATGAAATTAACATTCTAACCAATAGTTCTCCATACACTGGAAAACTCAAGGTGGAGAATTAAAATTTTAGATACTGTAGATAATTGGGCAATCTCCTTTCAATATTTAGGTATTTGTATTCTTTGAAGTCAGTGTGCAAACTTACACCATTTCTATTGTCTGTGACTATCTGTTGGATAGGGTGGATAGAGAGAAAGAGGATATGTGATCCAATTCTCCATAAAAGGCTAGCATTTATTATTTCTATATTTTACTCTGGACTATGCAGTTATTTAGTTATTTCTGTGCTTTGCCATGGCTGAAGTCAGTATCTCCAACCCTGGGCATCACCTCACATGTGGCTACCACTACTCACAAAGAAGCTTAGGCAAGAATGGATGTGCATCTGATTCTAGAAAAAACACCCCTTAATCTTGTCAGGTCAAAATCCTCATCTTAATGCAAAAAAACAGATGCACTATTGGGAGTTCTGATACCTATCAAGAATATTGCTAACTTTGGCTACTAATATAAAAAATATTAATAGAGTCCTATCTATGCTTAAATAGAACAAAAATGTCTTACAGGATTTGTGATGCCTGAAATGCTATAAATCTCTGAGGACAGGTTATATTCTTCCCACTTCCCTGAGGCATTTGTCACAATTCCAGACAAGATTAGAATGAGATAAGCCTCAGAAATTTTTGAGGATACTAGAAAAATCATGTTAGAGAAGTGGCTTGAAGGTTAGACTTTATCGAACCGACATCCTTCAAATGCCTACCACTAACAATAAACTGTCATCTGTGGTAGCGAGACGGTGGAAACTGAGCCAACAATGGACTATATATTTAGTAATAACCTTTATTCTCTTTTCCTTTGTTGTCCGTGTTGTGAGAAAAAATAGCACAATAGGAAAGTGGCAAGTAGACAAAGGTATTTTTCATTATGAATGGACCTTTCTAACCACTCCCAGTCCCTTCTCTGATGTTCATTCTTCCACCAAACTTTCCTGTTACTCCACCCAAGTTTTTCTTCCGAATGCTATTTATTTCTACTCCAGTTAACTTATGAATTTTTGTAACAGTCATAGAATAGTTCACCGATGGAATTTATCTTCTGTGGATATGTGTTTTCAAATGTGCTATTTACTGTAGAAGGTTAACTCTATTCTGCCTAAGAACTAATTAACTAATTTGGCTGAAATTTAGAGGTCATATTTTTAGAAGGCCAAAATAGTTTTTAACAAGCTAATATGCATGTTATTAACACAAATCCTCCCTAGAGACTTTGTCTGAGTGTAAAATGAAATTTATCTTATTTTCCATTTTATATGCCCATTTTTAATGATAATGACTCTGCTTATATATAGTAACTATGAAATGTCACATCTAAGGCTAGGCAAGCTATATTTCTAATTAAGTGTCACACTGAGAGTTTGTTATAGTCATTGAACTACCATCTTATGGCTACTCTAAGGAAAACAGGTAAAAGTGTAATGTCCCACCCATTTTCAAATCAATCAAAAGGCAAAGATACCTTATTTTTTATAGTAGAATATTAAAAGTATATATGCTAACATGGTAATATTACAAAAGGAAAGATTGCGACAGAGAGGGAAACCTCACTAGAGATTGTGTAAAAGATACTGAAATTCAATTTGATGATGTAAAAGATATTAACGACATGCTTAAAAAGACTCAAAATGTTATTTACATATCAGAACTAAAGGAAGGTAAGACAAATTGCGAAGGTACTTCAAAGTAGCTAGTAAAGTACTAACTACAATGAATTCTGAAATAAAGCATCCCTGGAATATATCTTAAAAATAAGCAAGAAAAAATTAGAACTAACAAATGACAGAAATGAGATGAATAAACGAATGAATGACTATAAGAAAAAAAGATGTGATGATTCAATTACAAATAGACAAGGAAGAACCAAAGCAAGGCAGAACACCTGTGGGCAGATATACAAAGATAAAATGTAAATATCAACTTTGTAATGTGGAGAAGAGATGTCAACATTCTCGTTATCTGAACAGTGGTTTCAGTAACCCTAAATCACAAAAGGAAAAGAGAAAAAATAAATTATATGAAGGTGGAAGAAACTTTACTGCTAAGATAGTTTGATGTAGATTCCTGTCCAGAAACATTGGATCACCAACAAAGACACAGCTTACATTTAAGTTTTAGCGGATTTAACTAAAAAATTAAAATTGTGATCAGGACAATTCCATGGTTCTGGAAGATAAAGAGCTGACTTACCGTCACAAATAAAACCTTGCCTGTGGCGAGCCAAGTACAAGCAGGATGAGTAAGAAGAATTTTGACTTCTTTTTTCACAAACTACATAAATACTGGAATATTTTTAAAAGCTGAATCTTTTTTTTTTTTTGCATTTATCTGCAAGATCTAATTATGGACAAAGAGAAAAACTGATCAACTGTTTGAAATTTAAAAAGACTATAGACAGGGAGAATATATAATCTATTTGCAAACCGAGATTCTTTTAGAGTACAATGGGTGCAATTAATAATTATGTTGGGACGACGGGCATAAACCAGGATGTATGATCACCCTAAGTATGGAGCAATTTCTAAAGTGAAATAACATCAAGCCAATTTGACTTATCAAGCCTTCCTTCTACCACTATGAAAAACGTCTCTTTCCAAAAACACTACTGAAATCTTTCTTGAGGTCACATTTTAAAATCTAGGAATACCACCATTTCCCAAACTTCACTAAAGGATTCAAAGAAATGTCTTTGGAAGACTTAGTACTAAAAGGATTTAATTAACTTTTTTTTTTTTTCGGTCAATCTCAGAATTATTTGGATTCCGAAGTCCTAGTGGAATGTAAACAAAAGCAAAAGGATATGTTCACTGGCATGCATCCAGATGTGGAGCTCAACACCACTGGCAATAAAGAACAATAATTCAATTACTGCAAAGGGGATTAACTTGCACTTAATCTGCATTTATTTAAATATTGGGGCAGGAACCCTAGCACTAGCAAACTACAAATAAACAAAGATTCCTAAAAACAGTTAACCTAGATACTCACATGTTTTTAAAAATATCATTCATAAGTATCTGAGTCAGCATAGTCAGAGACAAATACCAATACTAATAACTTAATTGGGTTCCCAGATTCACAGAAATCTAAGCTGCCTGTGGAAATCCCCAGTGTTGTGGGAGCAGCCACTCTCCCTGGGCCCAGGGAACAACTGGCCAGCACAGCCAGTCTGTAGGGATGCCTGAGGAAGGGGGTGGCCGTCAGCTCTGGAAATTTTGAAACAGGGGGTTCTTCAAACTCTAGCCCAGGAGTGTCAGAGAGACGGGGAGGGCGGTGGCTGGAAGGAAGGAAAGGTCCGGGGTCACATAAAGAACCAAGGGACTTAAGAAGTACTTCTCTCTCAAGAGGGATGTGTTCTGGGGAAAAGGGGAGTAGAGCAGGGACATGGGAAGCAACTGTCCCACCCTGACACCCTTGTCCCAAATTGGTACTTTTTCAAAGGTCACACAGACTATGATGAGCTGGCATTAAATAAAGCAGCATGAAATTTAGGGGACACAGGGACAGGGAAAGGTAAACAAAAAAGGAGCCTTTTTATGGGTTCACGCCCCGACACCAAAGGTGCAAGTCCTTCTCGGAGGTACAGCCTGGCCAGTCCTGCGGTTTTACCCATTTGTTACTGTATTTGTTTACATCTGCTTTGTTCTTTTGCTAATTGCTTTTCATCCATACCCAGTTTCTCTACCTTCTTTTTCTCTTTTTAAACCATTGCTGACCTCAGCCAGGATGCCACAGGCTGCCGAGGGAGGACAGGGCTATGGACTGAAGGGAGAGCCAGGCTGCCCTCGGCCGCAGCGGCTGCTCCCGGCCTCTCGCTGTGAAGTCTGATTCAGTGACTATTTTCACCTAGAACAAGGGACCGGGGATGGGGGAAAGGGGCAGGAAAAACGTGGCTGTATCCTGCAGGATACGTGGGACAACGACATGTGGCCTGTGTGGGGAGATGGTCAAAGGCGAGGGAGAGACTAGCGGGAGATTGGGGAGAGAGGGGCCGAGCAGGCTGGCGGCGCCCACAGGGGAAGCACGGTTGGAGCAGAGGCCGGCATCGCGGGATCTCCATTGCAGACAGATCGCCCTGCGTTGTGGAGGAGGCAAGACTGGAGGCCAGAAACATGCATCCATGTGGATTAGTGAACCGGGATAAAAGGCAGAATGGACAGAAGGGGATGGCTGGTTCCAGAAATGTCCAGGAGGTCACTTAGATGGGACTTGTGGTTGAATGAATGTGAAAAAGAGAAGAGGAGCTGAGGATAGCATCCAGCATTCCAGTTTGGATAACTAGGTGCCTTCTGAAGCTACTAACCTAGAAGGATATATGACGGTAGAGAAGGTCGGAGGCTGGAGATGGCTGCAGCAGTCCGTGAAGCGAGCTGTGACAGGCAGTACTCTAGGTGCTGGGCCGGAGCACACTGGTGGGGTGGACTGGACCTGTATAAGGAGACCTGGATTCTAGTCTGGCTGCTAATATTTGGTAACTGTGTGACCCACAGTGATTCTCTCAACCATCTGGAACCTGCTTCTCCATTTATAAAATGAGATAGTTGACCCACAGGTTTGTTATTAGGCTTAAATGTGTATAAAAGTATTCTTCAACTCTGAATCTTTAATTGAATGAAAGGACCTCTCCCTGCCCCTCCCAACCCCAATTCATCAAACATTTTGTGCTAATTTGAGTCAGGAACCAAAGATAAACAAGCAGACAGTGACTCTCACTGCGGTTGATACAGCCATCCAGGTCCGGTGTCCCTAATTTGGCTCTTCACTTCAGAAACATTTATTTGCTCATTAAGTAAAAAATTTTTGAACCACTATGAGATGCATGGTTCTAAAGCAGAAACTCAAATAAGATCATTGTTTCCTCAAGGTCCTCAAAGTTCAGGGTGCAGAAAATAAAATATAAAGAGATGAATGATAATATGTGTTGAGCACTGTAACGGAGGTTTGAGTCTGAATGCATTGGATGGATGTGCATGCCATCCTTACAAAAGGGCTAGCTAATCTCCTTACTATTCTGATTTTTGTATATGAGGGGCAAATAAATCATTGCTTTAATTTTAAATAATTATTCCCACTGGAACTAAACTGGCCTCATGGGAGATCAACATACCTTAACAAAATGTCCAGCAGATTTAGCCCTTGCACCCTTCTTTAAAGCTTTTCATATCAAGTATACAGAGATTGTCAATCCAAATGATCTGTTGATGGGTCAATGCTCCTTGATGGATATAATTGATTATTGAACAAATACTGAATATGCATTCTGTGCCAGGCATTCTATTAAGGGCAGGATTCACTCTTTAATAATCCCCAATATCCCCCAAAAGTCTACACTGACTCCTTCTGAATGGAACTGCACTTGTGAACTTCCTTTATAAAAGCTACTAGAGTACAGCCTGGTATAGAGATTTTCAGTCTTGCCAGATTATTTCTGGAGTATTTCTCAAATGGCATTAAACTTTTGGTGTGGCGTTATTAATTTTTTAAAATACTTCATTTTTTTCCCAAATCACATTCTTCTCTACTTATAGTATAGGAACACTAATTCCCAAATGACATCGATGTCTAAGACAGAAGGTAAAAAGTATCAAGGTTATTATCTTTAGGTGGGATATGCATTCTTCTTTAAACACACATACACAGATGAATAGCTCATTGAGAAACATTATTGTAAGGTTTTTGGATGGGCAGCGGCAGAGAAAGAAAGACAAGCAGAGTGAAAAGGGCAAGCAACGAGGCTTTATTGGGGCAGGAGGAAAGAAAGTGCTCCCGGGCGAAGTTCACTGGTCCCAAGAGAGGGGGCCAGAGAAGTCGCGCACCCAGAGGTGTTGAGTGGGCTTATAAAGGTTTTGGAATTGGGGGATGGGGGTTTCTCTTTGGCACGAACTTTGGCACAAAAAGTAGAGAGTCCTTTGTTATGGCCTTTAGGGTGGTACTCATGGGCTTCCTTTTTCTCTAGGGAGGGGAGGGGTACCTGCCACTAGCCCTACAATTATAACCCTTGCAAACCTTCATCTCCAACTTTACAATCCAATATTTATAATTCCTGATAATGTGTGATTTGCACATCTTCGGTGTTTCATAAATGTTCATTGTGAATGGAATCTGGTCCAATAAGCACCTACCTGGAAATGAAACTAAAGAAAATAAATGGAACATATAAGTCATCCTTGAGATCTACCTAGAATTTACTAATATGTATAGAATCATTTTTAATATGCTTTGAAAAATTGGGAACACTTTTTCCTTTATTTTAAATGACAAAAGTCCCACAGCATAAATACTGTGTAACATGAGAAAGCACATAGGCAAGGTGCAAGGTGGCAAATATACTTGATGGAAAAAAATGAAATGATAGTAAGTAGTATTTTTAAGAAGCTCATCTTAGATTAGCAAGGCAATTGTACTCTATTGTGTGCATTTAAAAAACTCTATTATAATGCAGAAGAAATACACTTTTTGAAAAAAAATAAACAGAAGGGAAAAATAATCCATAATCCATAATGCCATCTTTTAGAGACTAACATAGACACACAAACCCAAACACAGTGAGTACATACTCTTCTCCATAAAAGAATGATCACACCCTACAGACTATTTTATAATCTGCCTTTTCCACATAAATATGTCCTGAATATCTTTTCATACTACTTTACTTCTATATCTTTTTATTTTTAACAGCTGCATAATTTTCCACTTCATGGCTATACCATCATTTTTTCCCTGGTTTTTAAAGTCTAAAAAAAGCTCTCTGACAGCATCGTAAAATGTAAAGTTAAAACAGGCAACTTAGTTATCAAATCAGTTCAGCAATAAACCTTTAAAGTATATATGGAATCATTTTTAATTTCAAAGACAAAATTTTATAATGTGACATGAAACTACATAATGCCTTTAGATTCGCAATTTTTATGAAGCAGAGTTCAAGTATAACTTTATTTGGAACAGAGGTAATGCATTTATTTTAAGAAAGGAAAGGTCATTTCAAGTTTGTTTAAGACTGCCATCTAGTGCCTCCTTTCTTCCTGTTGGATGTGGGAAGATTTCTGTGAACAAGTCAGTTTAAGAAGGATATTCTATATTTAACTATCTGGACTCATTAACTCAGGTTTTAGATACCAGTAACATTTTCCAGCTTGTATGTCATTCTTATGGTACCAGCTGCACCGATTAAGGAAATCAATGGTACTGTTCAGCAGTTTTAGAGAAAAAGTGAGGCACAGACTTAAAGGAAGAAGCAGTCATTTATCATCCTTTGCTGACCTATGCAATTAAACATGACCCTCAAAACAAGACAAATTAACTCCTTTGTGGTGACATAATCGCTGGAACAGATGGATCAATAATGGGAACGTATCACTCCACCAAGCTTCATGTTTAAGATGACCAATGCGGCATTTGGAAATTCTGCTTGGAATGGTATAGCTGAAAGATTATGTCATCAGCTAAACAGCACAGATTCTGAAATTAGAGATCCACAGACAACACCTGCTATTGACAAGTTATTGACTGACCCAGGGCATTCCTTTGTGAATCAATGCAAAATCAATGTCCCAGTATGGTGTTAGGTGGCAATGTGCTAATAGACAAGTAAACATTCAAGGAAGGCAAAGCAAAGTGGCCTCAGTCTTATAAGCACATTAGTCAGTCCAAATTGGAATAGTGCCCAGACACCTGAGTGGTTATGTCCACCTACCTGAACTACCTTGGATGTTTCAATGAGATACAGCTCCCTGCCTTGAATCATAAATTTTTACTATGCACTATTAAACAATTTTCATATTCCATGCTTAAGTAACTGCCTTCAAAATGGGGTATGGACTGATTTTTTGATAAAATTCACAGGAGTCCTAAAGTATGAAAGAAGTTGTACTGGTTTTAGATAAAATTACATCTGGCAGCTCAACTGATCAAGACATTTATTTGATTTCAACAGCTCACAGAATTATGATTAGGCAAATTTGAATGGCGCTCATATTTCCTAGCTTATTCACAAGTAAAATAAATCCTTTAAGAAATTTCTTTCATATTTATTTCAGTGGATTTCCAAATCCAAATGTGCATCTTAAGTAAAAAGTTTCATATTCAGTAAGTTCTTAAAAATAATTATATAACCTTTACCATATCTAATCAAAATAAAGAAGAAAATATTTAGCCTTAAAGCACATATTTTGTATATCTGGAAGATTATTTTCATAAGTATTTACATATTAATGTCAACAATAATTCGGTTTAATTGAACGTGCAATAGTTTGTGTGACTTTAACTTTGATTCCAAAGGTTGTCTTAGCAAATACAAAACCTTTAATTTCCTAGGCTTTATTACACAAATCCGCTTAATTTCAAATTCCACCTTCATCTAGCCACTGAGAAATACGGAGTAAAGTATAGCCTATTTGAACTGTGAAAGGTGGTAAACATAATGAATAGGTAATTTTTCTCATGTGTTAATATTATAAAAGAAAAAAATGCAAATAATTTGTGCTTCTCCCTATTATGGATCTGGTATGCATTTCAGAGTCAAAAAAAGACCAGCAAAGGGGATTTTATGAAGAGATATTACAGGAATAAAATTATTTACAGGCTATTTTCTCCTCCAAGAGAATACAAAAAGAAACTAATAGAAAAAAAGAAAATGCTCATGTAGCTTATATTGTAGAGTTGATTAAAACAAAATCCTTGAAACCAGCCTACAGGCAGGTGAAACCACCCAGCACAAACTCAGGCTTTATCTAAAGCTGGTGGGGATCCGGCCACAACCTGCAGCCATTCCTGGAGCTGGCCTTGTCTGAAGAAGTAGATGAACTCCCTGGTCCCAGGCCTTGGGCTTGGGAAAAAAAGCAGGGATCCTGATGGCTTTTCAGATCCCCCTGGTGAGATGGAAGCTTGCACTTGGTTTTATGGTGCAAAAGTATAAACCCCTAACAGGAACTCAGGTGTCCTGGGTGTTCAGGTACTGATGGTAACACACAGCCTCACGAAAGTCATTTACCATCACTTCGCATCAAAGGGCTCATTTGCTAATTGAGGTCAGTCACCTTTCCTCCCCATTTCAGGTGTACCTGTAGGAGCACATTCCCAGCCCTGCCCCATTACACAGTAAAGTTCTGAAGGATGCAGATCACAGGTTTTATCATTGATCTTTTTCTTTTCCTTCCACCCCACCATTCCCTTTCCTATGACATAAAGGACTATGTCTACATTATGTTTCTTCAATAAGTAGTTGTTGAATGAATAAAGCCATGAGAGAGAAATTTTAAGTGTAAACAATTTGGGCAGATTTCACATTACAATTAACCTTAAAAGATACATAAACATTTGCAAGTTTAAAAAGTTATTATTAATATCCCAGATGGTCTTCATCTATACTTTGGAACATTTAAACATAGAAACGTTGTTTAAGGCCAGGCACGGTGGCTCACGCCTGTAATCCTAGCACTCTGGAGGCCGAGGCGGGCGGATCGTTTGAGCTCAGGAGTTCGAGACCAGCCTGAGCAAGAGCGAGACCCCGTCTCTACTAAAAACACAGAAAAAAATTAGCTGGACAACTAAAAATATATAGAAAAAATTAACTGGGCATGGTGGCGCATGCCTGTAGTTCCAGCTACTTGGGAAGCTGAGGCAGAAGGATTGCTTGAGCCCAGGAGTTTGGGGTTGCTGTGAGCTAGGCTTGACCCCATGACACTCTAGCCCGGGCAACAAAGTGAGACACTGTCTCAAAAATAAATAAATGAAAATAAATTAATTAATTAATAAGAAAAGTTGTTTAAGAAAATATATCTTTAATACTTGTTTTTCTTATTTTAAAATTAACATGCTTATAGCCTAAACTTTGGAAAAATTTGAGAAGGGCACAAAGAATAAAATCATACCCATTCCTATTCTAAGCACCAAGAAATAAACCACGACTAACATTTAGCAAATACAAAATCTTACAGAGTTAGCAGGCCACCCATGCAGAGCATCAAACCCAAATCACCTGAGTTTCCTTAGATCCAGGTTAGGGTTGTCAGTTTCTTACATGTTTAAAAAAGGATTTTTTTAATCAGTTAATCCAGGGATTCCCTTGAGCACTGGAGGATTGTTTCACCCTAAATAAACTTAGTGGCTTCTGATTGCTAATCAGACTGTACTCACATTGAGAAATTTAATGGCAGATTAAATAAAAATACTCTGTGGAGTAGCTGACTGGAGAAATGAGAGTAATATCTGAGGGCTGCTTCAAAATATTGGAGCAAAATAACAGAATTACCTTAATGTGCATTGTCATCAAGCCAGGACCACTAAAAGATGTGCTTGCCAACTAGCCCAAATGACAAGCATAAGTTCAGGGGAGACAATTCTCTCCTGGGTTTCTTTAGAATCACACTCAACAGGTTCCTCTTCATTTTTCTCTGTATTGACTCTATCTGGCCAACTGCAATTGTGATTATACCATCTGTTTTCCTTAACTCATAGGAGTTAAGTTGTTAGCTTCTACAAATAGGTGACTTCAACATTGTTCCCAAAGATTGGGAGCCTAAAGTATTTTATCTTAAGAAAAAAGGAAGGTGAAGCACAGGCAATAATTCTTTAAAATTATTATGTGCAGTGATGGATGCATAATCATGAAGATTCTCTAACATAGCCAAGGAAGTGATAATATTCCTAAATTTAAGACCAAGGAAAAAAATGTATTATTATTTCTTTCTCGATATTTGTACGGATTTCTCCTATCTGTGGTTTTCAAACTGTGTTCAAGGAACCAGGAACCTCACCTGGCTGCAAGGAGACAAGGGAACTGAGAAGATGGGGCTACCATCACAAGCTTAGTGTTGCCAGGTAGAATATAGGATGCCCAATTAAACTTGAATTTCAGTTAGACAACCAATAATTTCTTAGGGACAAGCAATATTTAGGACACATTTATACCAAAAATTTATTCATTGTTTATCTGAAATTCAAATTTAACTGGGCATGTTGTGCGTGTGTGTGTGTGTGTTTGTAAATATGGTAGCGCTATAACAAACTCCTTTTACGTCTCCCAACAAAAGTAACCCTACTTTACATGCTAGGGTTCCAGATAATTTTGTTTTTGAGAAAAGTCTTAAACTAGCAAAAGAAGTTTGAAAACTGCTTGGCTAGATGAATATGGCAAACATTCTGAACCCTACTGTCTATGGACTCCTATCAATAAAGCAAAGTGCATCTGGTTGTTGTGAAAATTAATTAAAGCTTGTAAAGCTCTTTGAAATTGGCATGTTCAGCCACATATGCTACAAAATATTTATCAGACGCCAGACTGCCTGAAAACATACTGCTTGCTCAGTGAACAACTAGATGGCAGAAATTCTAAAATATGTTAAATCACAATTTTAATATTACCCCATTGAAGAATCACATCTTAAAACACAGCAGAACCTTTCAACCTAGGAAGTGAGTTTACCTTTGAAAAACAAATAAATGTGATTTGCTTTTAAAAGTACAGTACTTTATATGGTTATGGATTTTTTCAGCTGAACCATAGGGAGTTTTTTCATTTTTTTTTTTTTAAGCAGTAGTTCAAGAAGTAACAATCAGGAAATGAAGAAAATAGTTCATCTCCTATGAGTCTATTGTCTGCTATTCCTGTTTGGTAAGGTTTTTTAAGATTAAAAAAAGGTTTTATGAGAACAAAATAGAGATACCAACACAATAAAACACATCTGGAGGCCACTTGGTGACATGTGGGCTTCTTTTTCCCCCCAACCATTAGCTTTCATGGAAAGCTCCTACGGTACTAAAGCAAATGTCATCAAAGTATAACATTCATTACATAATGTTGTCTAAACAGTTGAGGCTGAAACTCAACCTGGCAGTGAAACTTAAGAGAAAACAAGTTTAGATTGTACCAACATAACAATGAAAAGATACAAGTATAAACACCTAGTAGGTTGGCCAGGTAAATGCAATATCTAAGGAGGAAAACACAGAGCTTTTATTCAGAAACTTAAAGCTAGCCACAGAGAAGAAAAGATTGGATCACAATGAAAGTTATAAAAATTCATCTTACTGCTGATTTAAACTGGGTTTTATATTCATAAAATCCCTAACCAAGAGCATAATTGCAATTCACTGAGCACCATGCTTGTCTCATGTTTCCTGCCTTTGTATATACTTTTCCTTCTGCAATTCTAATGGCTTGGCCAACTCCTATTTAGTTGTTAAGACCCAGCTCAAGCATCTCCCCCTCTCTGAAGCCTTCCTTAACAATCCACGCAGAACAAACGACTACTGCCTTTTCCTTTGCGCCACTGCTACATCTAGCACATTTCTGTATTCCTGCCTTTACCAAAATATATTGCCAGTAAGTGCTTAAATGCCTTCCTTCCTTGCAAAACACTGAGCTTTTTAAAGACTGAACCACTCTTATTTAATGTTTGTGTTCTCGGAACCTGCCATAAAGCCTGGCAAACCACAGGCACTCAATAAAGGTGTGTTGAAAGGAAAATGATGCCCCCAAGTTGAAATAAAAATGTGAAAGTTTAACATGAAATAGTTAACATGC
Source organism: Indri indri (assembly GCA_004363605.1). NCBI lineage: Eukaryota > Metazoa > Chordata > Mammalia > Primates > Indriidae > Indri > Indri indri. Next base: position 19,088 of record RJWJ010005678.1, on the reverse strand, counting down.
ATTTGTAAGCGCAATTTCTCGTTACTTTTCAGAGAAAAGGCAGAGAATATGCAAAACAGCTACCATCACTTTGAAGTGAATAAGTGGTTAAGAAAAGAGGCAAAAGATGAAAGGTTCTGTATATCCAATGAAGGAGCCAGAACAACAGAAACCACCGTGAACTGTTCTTAAAGCATCTCTGCAGAAGTGTGCCAACTGTACCCTGGAGGGCTAGCCTCCAGACCAAGGGGCACATGTGACTTTATTTCCATTCCACTCTCTGACAGTCTGCTGAGAAGGCCCGCAAAGGTGTCATTAAGAAATGGAATGCCTTCCTGCAGTGTTTTCACACAGTCATTACCATCTGATAGCATTTGATCTTTGAGCCATGGCTGAAGTGACCCAGATTCAAACTGGTTATTATTAATGTCACATTTATATAGTCCTTCCTATTGGTACAGCACTTCATACTCACTTATGAATCTGCTGGGAGACACGCCATGACTCATTGCTGTGCTCATCTGAACAATCCACAAACTCGATCTTAGATACAATGCAGATGGTATAATACTTCCCAGTGGGCCGCTTCTAACTTTGGGCTCAGCCTAATTAGAATGCGAGTAAGATCCAAGGTCCTGAAAATTTGCTGAAAAGTTAGTGATTAATTAATCACAATGCTACTAAAAGGAACACTCAGGCCAGCAGGTATGGTGATGTATGCCAACATGTATTATCCAAGATAAATATATATTTGTAGTTTCACTACTTAATGTGTATTCACACCAGCTTTTATCTGGGGTGTGTGAGAGATAAAGTTATCAGGGTTTTTGAAAATGTTAGGAATGCAACTAAAATGGATGTGGGGTTATTTTTATTTTTCAGCAAACTCTCTCTAAACCTCCTCAAATTAATTATAATTTGGTCAATGGACACCCACATTTTAAACATAGTTCTAATGACTATGCGATTACACAAGTGAACATACTACTTTGAGTTTTACTTTTTAAATTTTCCACGTTTCCCATGCATAATAAGCGCAGTACTCACATTTGGAATTTTTAGTGTGAAAGTATGCCATTGTTGTAACTACGTGGGATTAATAATTTGCTTTTTAGTATCACTGCAATTTTTTAGCTGTCATATTGAATTGTAATGTAAGATATTAAATCAGACTTCTGGTCAGGAGAAGTGTATATTCTCTTGGGTCTTTCAAATATAGCTACTGTTTGAATTTTGAATTGGCCACACACACTGAATAATAAACAAAGCTATAAGATGCACCTGGCTAATATGAATACTTTTGAATGGATTATTAAATAATTCTAGTCAGGGATTCAGGTAGTGATAATGATGAGAAGAAGAAGAATAACAGCTCACATTTATTTATTATCTATTCCCCTGAAGTTAAACCCTCCAAATCCAGCATTTTAGAATCAAGTGAATTTTCAGCTTAAAAAACCATTAGCTTCCTCATTTTACAATTGAGGAAACTGAGGCACAAAGTGGGTAAGAAGTCCAGAAAATTAAGTGACTCATCCAAGGTCGTATGAAGGTAAGTAGTCGGAGAGGCAATAATTATATAAAAGCATGTAATATAAAACAAATATAAGTATGGCAATATTTATGAAACAAGAAAACATCATCAAACAATTTTGGGTAAGCTACAAGTGCTTGCTTACTTTCTCTTTCTCTTGTTCTTTCTGTCTAAAATTTTAACTACAAGCATTCATTTACTTAGGAACTGCCCAGCCAAAGCTCCTTGGGAAGCGTCTTGAACTATAACAGGCAGCTTCCTCATCAGTAAATTGGGATAACCTTGGTTAGACCTGCACGCAGAGCTGCAGTGAAGATAAACGAGATGAATCTGAAAGTGCTTTGTGTACTTCGGAGGCATTAGCCTTGTTACAGTAAAGAACTCCCAAGTAAAACATGATAATTTCTGGACAAATAAGTTGGCTCAGCTTCTTAATAGGAAAACTGACTCACTGCCAATTTAGCCCTGGAAACTGAGACATTAAAATAATAATTTCAAGTAATGAGGTTTCCTAGCAAGCTGGTTGAAACCACTTAGAGGATTAGCTTTTCACCCCTGGAATTTAAATCAGGAGATTTCTTGAGTGAAAGACAGTCTGTCATCCATGTTTTAACAGACATGGCAACACCACAAGCCTATCTGAAGATGCTACCTATATGTTTTTTAAGGTTAGAGTAGCGTAGGTGCATTACGAAGGAGGTCACATAGCTTCCTTGTTGCAAATATTCGATTTTCTATTAATACCGCATCCCTTCGCTATATGATTACATTTCATTGATCACTGTGGGGTGGGGAACAGGAAGGAGGGATGTTTGATCAGCCTCTTTCCTCATACTCTATCACATTTCTCTGGCTTTATTCAGATAAGGGGGCAAACAGCTCCAAAGCTCCACTTCAGCTGCAAAAATCAAAACCTCAAAAGAAAAAATCTCTATCTCCTTTCTAAAAAATTTTTGCTCAGATAAAAATGAATACTGGCTATTATTTGTTTTTATTTTATATATATGACATTAAAATGGTCCACAAGTGCCTAACCTGTAAAAATGAAAGGCTGTTTGCCAACTTTATTGCCCTATTTTAAGAATGAGATTATAAGCTTAGATGTGTCTAACTTTCTCAGCACTAAATGTTATTAGATTGGGAGCAGTTATTCATTCTTCAGGTATTTATTAAGCACCTACTATGTGCCAGGCACTACTCTAAGAGCTGAGGATAAAGCAGTAGACAGAATACTATAGTACAGAGGCATTTTCATGGAACAGGTAGGTATAATAAGTAAATATCCATCAGACAGTGCTAAGTGCTATGGAAAAAAAGCACAGGTTAAGGGGCTTGGGGAGTGCTGGGTGGTGGCTGGGACAAGGCAGGGATGCTGCTACTTTATAGAGGGTGATCAGGGAAGCATCTCTGACATCAGATGACTTTTGGGCAGAGACAAGAAAGGATGGATGAGCCATGATCCCACATTGTCCTTTAGCTTGAAGTCCAGCACAAACAAGATTAGCTGTGAAACTTCAGAAAAGTCAAGCCTACAAATATTAAGGCTTTATACAATCCTCTGAACCAGCTCTCAATTTATTTCAAATGATCCTTAAACTGTTTAGTTACAGCTTAATCTTTTTCCTGATTAAAATGCCTTGCAGTTCACATAATGACTAAAAGAGAGAGTTTTCCTGTTACATTGTGTAAACAACCCAAGTAGATAATTCAGGTAGAAATTTCTACTCTGAGGCCCTGATTATTTGATTTGGCAAAGGGCATATGCTAGGAAAAAATGTGCTGAAGCTAGCCGATTTTGCTACTGGCAATGCGTGTACAGTGAAAAAGTCCAAAGGAGATTGGAGAGTTATCCAAGTTTTAGAATGACCGTTTTTGTTGTTGTTGTTGTTGTTGTTTGAGACAGGGTCGTCTCACTTTGTCACCCAGGCTAGAGTGCAGTGGCATCATCATAGCTCACCACAACCTCAAATGCCTTGGCTCAAGCGATCCTCCGGCCTCAGCCTCCCAAGTAGCCAGGACTACAGGCACAAGCCACCATGCCCTGCTAATTTTTCTATGTTTTGTAGAGGTGGGGTCTCGCTCTTGCTCAGGTTAATCTCAAACTCCTGGCCTCAAGCCTCCGCCTCCCAAAGTGCTAGGATTACAGGCATGAGCCACATGCCTGGCCTATAATGGCCAGCTTTACAGTTCTTTTAGTCAAAAACAAAACAACCCCCCCCCACACACAAATGCAACATACAACAGCAACAAAAAATCAAGTAAACTAGGTAAGTATCAAATGTCACCTTTTATTCGTACTATGTAGACACAGCCATCAGTAATATCGACTGGTTTAATTTCTTTTTATTTAGTCTGTTTATGTTCTACAGTAATTGCAATAATTGATAATGATAAGAAATACTCATAATTTCAAAGACAGAAGAATCAGCAAAGAAACTAAATGGGCACCAAGCTGTTTTAATCAATTTCCACAGAACTATGTAACCAAGAATTTTCCCGATTGATAATCAAACTTTCAGATGTGTTACAGTTATTATGAGAAAAACTGAGAGTGTTTATCAAGTTTTATTGAGCTTCTTTGATTTATCTTATCTAAAACAAAAAATACATATATATTGGGATATGAATCTCTGTGTGGATATAGACACTTTTGAAATATTATACTTCATGTGTTATGAAAGATACGGCATTGAATCATGTCTATAAAAGGATCAAAGTAATTGCTGGCTATAAAAAGTAATTATAATTAGCTAGTTTAAAAATTACTTCACTAACCCGAAAAAGTGAAAATTGGTATTTCCATTGTTGAAAAAACCAAAGGGCTTAAAGGCATAGATAGAGAAATAGGTAGATCTACATAACACTTTATTAAAGAAATTTGTATTAATAAAGATCTATTTAAAATTTTTGATCTTTATAATTCAAAGTCTTTAAAAATAGGACTTAAAATTGTAATAAATTTATACATTTGTCAGATAAGTTTTAAAACCTTCATGGTGATATGGAAGGGTACACGCAATATTTCTTAAATTGACACATATGTATGGCCACAGAAAATTGAAATTCATTCATTCAACAAATACAAGAGATCAAAAAGTAAGGAAACATAGGATAAACTTATTTTTCAATAGTTTGTTAATTACATTTTTGAATAATATGCTCAATATCTTTTTTGTCAACCTTCAGATACCTTTTCAGGTAAAGTACCTCCAAATTTAAAGCAATGAGACCAATTGTTAATCTAGGGGGAAAAAACACAATATATACACTATGGAGTATGCCCAAAGTCTAGAAACATAAGAAACATAATGTATTTATTATGCTGTTTTTCAGATAAACAATTAAAATCATTGTTTTAAATTTGGAGATACTTTACCTGAAGAATGTCTGGCAGTTGATAAAAAACACACTAAGCATGTTATTTGAAAACATAATTAACATTATATTTTCAAAAAGTTTCTTGATCTTTTGGGCTATGAGTATTTTTGTCAAGTGTCTACCATGCACCAGGCACTGTGTTAGGCGTTGGGTACGCCATGGTGAATACACACAGTTGCTTGTGATTACCATGTACTCACAGGCACAGAACATAGATCTTCCCAGAACTGGGTTAAAATGACATCTAACTGATAAAAAAATAATACTTCTCATCTTTATTATTATACTAACAACAATATGGCTCAGTGGGGAAAAATCAGTATTCATCTACGATATTGATTTGAATCATTGAATTAAACTTATTACAGTTAAAATCCTTACATATATCTAAACAAAAGGATTTATATGATTATAATACTGATGATCAAATCTCACTAACGGAAAATGAAAAAAAATGACATCTATAATATTTTGAAAGCAACATTAAGAATAAAAGTAGTTACTAAGAATGAGTGAATGAACAAAAGAGAAAGAAAGGAAGAAAGGAAAGAAGGAAGAAGGAGAGAAGAGAGGAGGGAAGGAGAGAGAAAGGAGAGGGGAGGGAAAGAAGAAAGGAAGGCAAGCAGTTCAGTCTAGTAGGATTAGGAAGACAGAATTTTTCAACTGGAAGGAAATCTTAGACATCATCTAATTTAGCGGCTCAACAGCAGTTGTGCTTCAAAATCACCTGAGAAGCCTTCTCAAGCTAAATGTGCAAGACCCCACCCAAACCTGCTGCCTTCAAATCTCTGTATATTTGTATTTTGAAAAGCCTTCATAGGCATGTCGGATTTAACTTTTTGAGTAATATGCACTGATCTAGCCTAATTCCCTCATTTTATATATGAAGAAACCGAGGCCCACGAAGGCCGAGAGACTGACCTGAAATCACACAGCTATTGTCTGAGTTTTCTGAATTTAAGAAAAAGAGTTTAGAAAAGCTAACTTTTTCAGCACTATTATAGCACATCACTACTGTTCCGCTACTGTAAGAAACAGGATAAATGGACAAAGCACTTTGTCAAAAGTTACTAAACCAATGTAAAAAAGTCAGTTTCCACAGGCAACCCAAACATAAAAATAACAGAAAAGACCCATCATACACTGTAGTAACCTGGTTGCTTCCTGCCTAAACAGCCACATCAAGCTAGTTTAAAACATTCCCACACAAATATCATTATTCCTATCAGTTTCTCATTTCAACACAGCAATGAATAATAATTTCAGTTTCCATGGGTGAAGAGGGGGAGATGGAGAGCGATTTTTCTGGTTTATTCCTAAAAATGCAGAAGGTTAAAAAAATATGTTTCCAGTACCTCAATATGGAGAAGGCCTGGTCTGCTTTTAACACGTTTGGCAGTACTTGAGGACGCGTTTTTGCCTATTAGCCTGCCAAGCTGTTTAAGCTTATAGAAGGCCCACAAAGGGAACTTATATGATTAAGTTAGTTAAACACAAACATCTTCTCTGTATATTTTATTCCCTCCCCTTCACAGTCATGAAAACATAAAAGGCTAAAGCATTTCAGAACTAGGTGACGGGGGCAAGTTATTTATCACTTCAGCTCCTCTCTCAAGGCTTGTGTAAATAAGAACTGGGGCAACTCAATGAAATTATTCCTATGATCCTTGCAGTGAACAAAGCTTAGCATCAGAAAGCAGTTCAGAATTCCTATGAAGCATATGTATTTTCTTACAAGAAACATCTGTGATTCTCTAATGCACTTCAGACCTAACTTTATCTTTCTAAAAATTATGTAACGTGCATATACTTCTAGCTCTGAACATACTTATTAATTACATAGTCACAGAAGAATTTAAAATGTCATCTCTTTTTGATACATATTATAACAAGTATTTCAACACTAGAGCACTGAGCAGTCTTCTTATATAAAATCTAACAGTTCCCTAAATGGTTTGGAAGAGATATTTTAAAGCAAAACAAAAATATCACACTATCTAGCCCTTTTTCAGATCCTAAATTAGGAACTTAGATTATTCAAGCATGTAAATAGCATCGTTGGAAATATCAATTCCAGCAAACAAGTTATGAGTTTCTTCAGAAGATTACCATATTATTTGCTTATCAGTGAAATAAAAGAAACAAAAGAAGTAGAAATGCCCTTGGTGAACCGATAACATAGCTTAAATCAGTTTACTATTCTTAGACCAAAAGAGTGGTGTGTGTGCGTGTGCGTGTGTGTGTGTGTGTGTACACAGAAGGCAGCATTTTAACTAGGACAGAGGAGCTGCCCAATATAGAAAAAGGTTTTAATAGACTTTCTATTTCAACCATAATTACTGTGGGTTTTGTCACTATAGCAATGGGCTTGGGTGGGGTGGGTATGTCTGGCAGGCTGGGGTGCTCAGCTGATAAAGTAACATAAACCTCATTTTACCTCTAGTTGAGCAAATTTCCTCCAAGTAGGTTTGCTAATTGAAAGACAGTTTCCAAGGATAAAAGGGATTAAAAGGAAAACACTAAGCATCGGTTGGTGGGCACTTCCTCACAGTACACTGCTATACTAAGATTAACCTCACACCTTCTCCTAGGTTTGATCAAAGGCCTCCAATAGCATTAGTTACCGGTAGTACTTTGGATTTAGGCAGTAACCTAACCTCCAGGATCTCAATGATCCCTAGCAGCCTGGGTTAATTTCAGCTGTCTCTACAGGGGCTACATGAAACATGGCATTTACAAATTTGGATTATACAGCACTATTTATTACACGATGGAATCTTTCCAAAAACGCCAGAAGAGATGTTGGCATTTATGCAAGTCAACTACTGTTCAACCCAAAGAAGCACTATATTCTATAGGATGTTTTTGCCAGGATTGAAAGAGCCTATGTGAAAACACCTTAATTAGGACCATCTTAGCACCTTGCCTATTGGACACCCTCTAGCTCTAGGTGTAATGTTTCAGGTAGGCCAACAAACTGTCCTGGAAACAGAACTCCTCAGTCCTCTTCCCAATCCATTCACTCCAAGTCCTAAGAGTGTGTATTTTATTATTTTCAGATTTAATAAGTCCAGTATATCTGGTAGCTACTGAAAGATTTAAACGACCACCATTTAAAAGAGTTTCAGTGTTCAGAGATTTCAAGCCCACAGAGGAGGCCAATTTGGAGGGTTTACTTCCTGTAAAATGGTGAAATGATTTGCTGGCCCACCTCACCCACCTCCCTGTTTTAAGAATATTCTTATTGATCTCTCTCTACCCTTTCAAGTTTTTTTTTTTTTAACACCTTTTCATGGACCCACCAAAAAAGAGAGGAATCTGGAAAAAAAAGATAGTATACCAAATGATCTCCAGTGACCTAAAAAGATAATTATAATGATAGGTCCCTAAAGAGGAGGAGGGGAAAATTTGAAAACATTAGCTACTTACAATATGCTATCAGATAACCTTTCCCCCTTTTTTTTTCTTTGGGTGAATCCAAACTGCTGTGCAATGGTTCTTTAAAATTCCTTTATTAAAATGTCTGTTGTGGTTGCTAAAAGCAAATAGCTATCCTAGAAAACCAGAGTCAATATTTTATCACATTAAGTAGTGGCTACTTTATATTAGACTTTTTTTTTAAGGCAACAAAAATGGGGGAAAAGGTGGTTATAAAAAATATCACAGGAAACCAAATAGCCTTATTTAAATTAAAAGCAATCACAGCCTGATTCTTGGAACACACTTTGAAATGCTTTTTGGCATGCAGCTGCTACATGCCGCCAATATTGTGTGTAATTGGAAACATTTCAAACAGAATTGTTACCAAAGTCAAAGACCATAATTGCAAGCCCTGGGATCTGTGTCTCTGATAAAAGAAGGGCAGCTGAGTGAGAGCACATAGCACGTAGGAGTCTACCTATGGGTCTGCATCTAACTGCAGTATTTTCACTGCATTATTGACAAATCTTTCTTTCCAGAGATGGCTGAGAAAAGGAGAGAAACATAAGCAAAGCAAAAGCTGTTGGGTGCCATAAATCAGCAGCTGGGACAAAACTCTTAGAAAGGAGTCCATGACTTCAGTACTAGAACAACTGAAATAACACAGCTCTAACTTTTTTTCTGAAGTGTAATCCACTAGAAATGAAAGGCATCTCTCCCAAGAGTTTACCTCAAATCTACCAGGGAGAAAAATACAACTGCAGTTGAATTGGTCAGTTGATTTTTAGGATCACTTAGGACCAAACTTACAGACAGGAGGGAAGAAAGTTAAGTAAAGGTAAATGACAGCTACTTGCTTGTTTACAGCTCTAAGTTTTAAAATGTTTACCTTGGCTTCTGCCTGGCTGACACTTTTATTTTTATTTTTAAGGTAAAATCTCTCTTTATTGAAGAATGAACCTAGAAAGGTCTAATCAGTTTAGGCTGGGCAATCATTCTGGTTCCTGGAGAGGTCTCTTCAAAAATGACCAAAATGCATTTAAAGTTTAGTCTAAACAAGTATACAAAACAGAGACACAGGAAGAATTATACATTCTTTTTGAGAGGTTTGATTCCCCCACCCCTTCCCCAATAAGTGAAAATGGTGCCAGTGGACCAGCAGCTCCAAAATGGTTCTTGGAAAAACTGTGTCATTCTGGCATACAGAAAAGTGATCTGATTATTCTATTGCATCTCTGAGCCAGAAGTATCATGACATTAGCATGTTCCAACTTGTAAAGCATGTCTCTTCCCATTGTGACTCCTTCAGGAGAGTGGGGAAGGGGGGGAAACAGAGGCTTACCCGGACATCCCATGCAATCGCAGGCTAGGCTTTTTTCACTGTTCCAAAATGTTCATTCACCAACACCCATGTAGTCTACCTCCTTTGGTCCTTTGCTTCAGGAGGACCATAAACAAGTAGGTAGGTGTGGTTCCTGGTTCCTGGGGGAGCTGAGACACTACACTTCTGTGTGTCCAGAGGTGGGGAGGTCAGAAGCTCGGGCTGCTGCAATTGCCCAGATGCCATCCTGGTCCTCGGCACTCTGTGCTGGAGTGCTGGCTCCATATGCTGCCTGAGGTTTTGAGGAACTCAACAGTGCAGGACTTGGCACTGAGATTTTTCCTTCCCTCTCTCAATTTGTTTGCTTACGCCAACCTTCTAAAGACAATTCAGTAATCTTTTATTCTGTGACCAGAAGAAAAAGAAGTAATGGTTCCTTAAAACACCAACCAACCACCAACCAACCAAGAAACACAATTCATTTACTTCCCTAACTCCTTCTCTTTATTGTGAAATAATTATACATGGATCTAAGCAATTTTAATATTCTTTCACTAGTAAGCATGAAATAATTGATATTATTTTATATAACATGGAGAAAAAAGAGACAGCTATTTTTCTAAGGGGGAGGAGTCTATACTAGTCGAATGACATCTTTAACATTTTTATGCACAGACGAGGATCCCTTTGACTTTTTTTTTTTTCCAGAGATGGGATCTCACTATGTTGCCCAGGTTGCATTCAAACTCCTAGGCTCAAGTGATTTTCCCACCTCAGCCTCTGGAGTAGCTGGGACTATAGGTGTGCCCCATAGCACCTGGATTTTCTTTCCTTCTTTAAAAGGAAAAATTTACTCTTTATAAATTACTTTAACCAGGAAATTAACTGTAGTAATTAGAATACAAGTAATGATAATCTTTACTGAAGATTGTTTCTTATAAAATTAGACAAGCTAACATATAGGTATAGGCTATGAAAACAGTTAATTACTGGAAAATATTTTTAAAGATTCTTGTTTCACTTCATGAGCATTATAAACACTCAATCAACTCTTTGTATTTTGCTTTCAAATAATTATATAAGACTTTAGAGAAATTATCTTATAATGCCACTTTTTAAACTTATATTTCAGCTTACTTTTAAAAATCCTTAATCAAAGAAACTACAAAATTTAACTTTTTTGTTCTTTTTGTAGTTATCATATGAGAGAATATTAGGAACAACAGACTTTTACCCATATCTGATGCTAAATTTAACAGTTCATCTACTAACCCTATAATGGTTCTTTTTTCTCCCCAGCTGATATTAGATTTTATTTGGGTGACCCAAGATGACTCATCATACCCCTTCCAGGGACAAAGAGTGGTTCCACAGACCTTGATTATAAAAACATAATAAGCTTTCTAAGCTTCATTGGTATTACTAGCAGAACTGATTGAATCTGTCACTTTAGTAAAATATATCACTTTTCTTTTAAAAACCTATCAACCAATAGGCTCACTCAGTGATAAATCACCAATTAGTACCAAATTAAGGATGGAAAAATTAATTTACTAAATCTATTCACTCACATCAATATGTCTATCTCTATGAACCATCCAGTTTTGCTTCCTCCCTCCCCCTCCTTTCCTTCCTTCCGTTTTTCCTTTTTGAGGCTTATTCATAAGAATGAGTCACTATGTCAGCCATGACTTATTAAAGTTACAGATTTTTGAGTTCATCAGCAAGTGTGCAAACACTTAACTGTGGGTAACATCCATTTATTTGTAGCGCTTTTCAGTTTTAATATACAGAGCACATGCATTTTTAACCTTTAAATCCTTTGTATAAACATTTCTGGAAGAGCTTGTAAAATATCTCCTTCTGTGTTTCCTGACTCGTCAGTCGATGGCATTTAGAAACCCTCTGGTACCAGCAGGTGCTGTATTTTGCTTTCTTCGGGCTCCAGCAGGGCTACAATGACAGATTCCTGTCCCAGGCCAAACCCAGCCACCAAGGCTAGGACCACATTGGAGGCAAACTGAACCAGGCTCCACCAGACAGCAAGATAAATGGCTGCTGTTTAACTTTAAAATCCCCTGGTGGGAGTAAATATTGTTCCAGAGAAAAGATGTGACAGATATTGCGTCATCCTTATAGAGCTGTCTTGATTAAAGCAGAATCTTTGGATTAAGTTGATACTCAATTCAAAATGTATCTATCTTGCTATCACCAGATTTTTTTTTCCTTCCTAGAATCTGAAAACATTCATATTGTTGGGGATGGTCAAACAAGGCTGCCGCCTCCCAAGGGGCTAGAGTCCACTCCTGATAATAGAAGGCGGCTGAACATTGACACTTCACTGAGGATAATGGAGACAGCAAAGGCTTAGTGGGAAAAGGCCAGTTGTCACCTAAGTGACAGGCAACAGCTGAGCTCACACATCTGGAGCCAGACTAGGGCAAACATTAGCAACCCTCACCCGTCTACACCTTGGGCCTGTCTGGAAAGACAGATGGAAGTTCCCTTTACTCCAAAAGTACATTAAAAAATATCTGATGGTGAACTACATCAATTACATAACACCAGCGGCAGACACAGCCTTCTGAAGTACGGATTAAAGTGAGGCGGTAGACAAAACTGTATGCACGAACAGATACAAGGTACAATTTCATTAAGTATAATTTGTCCTTCATAAAAATCTATCCTAAAAGCACATAGGTATGCATCCTTTTTATAGCACAAATGCATCTGCACTCCCCAGCAGAAGCACGATTTTGACATGTTCTTTTCCTTTAGGCCGGTTCCCACGGTGTGTTCTTCACCTTGCTCATGGCCGCAGCTCTGCCCTGATATGCTTTTTAAAACCAGCAACCAAACGCGTTTGGCTTGTGATCCTGAATCCTCCTTAGGAAAGCTGGAAGTCAGTGTGGTGCCAGCCTTCCTCCCTCCCGCGCCCCACCCACCTCGTTCTTCAGCCTCCTGAAGACAATCTGTGGACAATTTTCCCAAAGTCCCCCAAAATAACACAGTGCTGCCAAAAAGTCAATGGCGATGCCGTTTGTTTTTCTTAGAGGGCAATGAAAATTTAACAGCTTTCTGCGGCATCCTGAGTCCTGGTCCTGTTAATTATTAACATGCCTAGTTTCTTCAACTTTTTCTGCCTAAAGAGAGGAAGATGCTCTCATTCTTTTCTATATACGTGCTACATACAGAAAACAATATAGCGGGGGGCGGGGGGCAGCGGTGGGAGTTGATGCACCCCTGGCAGAAAGCAACTGGCCCTTTCCCCAGCGCCGTTAGGAGAGAATCAGGACCCTCCCTCCGGACGCCAGTAGGTGACAGGCGATCCCAAGCGGCGGAGACATACCAACGCACCCTCGCCTCCCAGCGCCCGCATCGCCGCGACTCTCGGCCACTGGTCGCGTTTCCACGCAGGAGAGAATGAAGGGAAGAGTTGGCTGTGATGCAGCAGGCGGGAGCCATGCGGGCTGCCTATCCGAAGCCCTCTTGGTGCTGCAGCCCGGTATCTGCTTTCACTGCCTGCACAGCCCAACGCACCGATTATGCCCTTCTCCCTTATTTTCTGCCACACCGACCCAGTCTGGGTGTCACAGACGCCCCGCGGTGACAGCGAAGGTGCCCCGCCTTGGCCCTGCGGCGATCGCCCCCCACCGCCGCGCCGCAGCCCGCTCTGCAGAACCCGCCAGGAGCCGGGCTGCCACTCACCCCGCGCGACGGAGAGAGAACTCGGCTGGACGGTCCTCGGCGCCGCGGCGGGTCTGCGGAGCTGCGGTCCGCGGCGTCAGGGGTGGGCGAGGGTGGGCAGCACACGAACCATCCAGAGCCCAGAAAGTCGCCGTGCGGGCGGCCGCGCGTCTCGGGGCACTCAGCGCAGGCGGCGCGGGGCTGGCATGTTCGGGGCGCGCTGTCGGGCGGCGGCGGCCGCGGGAGGCGGCGCTGGCAGCAGGCGGCAGGCTGCAGGCGAGTGCGCTCCTTCTCCCGAGCCCCGCGCCGCGGCGCCGCCGCGCACCCCGCCCTCTGCTGCCCGGCCCGGCGCGAGCGAAAACACGGAGCGCGGACGCCGCCGCGGGATCGAGACCGCCCCCGCGCACTCCCGCGCAGCCCGAGAGGCGAGGTCGGCGCGCGGATCCGGCCGGCGCCCGGGCGCGGGGCAGCGAGGCAGGGCGTGCGCGCCGGCGGCGAGCCGGACAGGGTCTGGCTCCGCGCGCAGTCGGCGGCGCTGGGCTGCAGGCGGGTTATGCGCTAGCAGAAGTTCACCCAGGCGCGGCCCAGGCTCTCAAGTGCAGCTCGGTCGTCGCCTCTGCTCCGTCTCCAATTTTATCCCCCCTCCGCCCCCCTTTTAAAACCAACAATCCTGATGAATTGAAAGACAGGAAGGGTGAAGGGGGAAAAAAGACAAACCCAATTTCCTCTGATCAAACGGTTTGGGGGTTGCCTATTTGAGTTCCTTTTCCTTTGGTGTGGGTATGCAGAGGATAGTTAATTAAACGCTTAGATTCTGCCCGTCGCGCCCCGCCTCGCTGGGGACCCGTTTGGACTCGATCCTATCTTGTGTGATCCTACAGGTTCGTCGGAGCCTCTGCTTCGAAACCAAAGGAGTGATATTTCAGAGCAAGAAGCCAAAGATTCGGCCTCTAGTCCGTTCCCTTCCCTGCCTCGACGGCCCTGGTCCTCTCAATGCCATACTCGGCGGGAGCGGTGCACCCCAGAACCTCAGCCCACCCCACCGTCCCGAGCCCGACCCAACTTAGCGTGGTGAGCCTAAAGCTGTGCCCAAAGCACGTATTCGATCCTGATGATCATTTTTCATTGGCCAAACTATTCTCCATGTTTTCAGTCCGCCCAGTTCCCAGAGCTAGGGCTCTCAGGCGCATTTCACCCACGTTGAACTAGGACTCCGCCTGTTTGAAAGTTCTGCCCTGACATTTGTGTCACCTTCAACCTTAGAAACCCCCATCCTCTCCAGTTCTGGATCAGTGGAGTCTCACATTGTGTGGGTACTATTTCCCGGGGCTGCAGAGGGCAGACACGGACGGCAGCTGGTAACACCAACTTGACAGGTGTCTCTGCAAAGCTGGGGCTTTGTTGACCTGTCCACCCCTTCCACGACCCTGTAGGATACTGTATCATCTTCCAGGAAGATGAGGATGGGTGTGTTGGGGGGCAGGGAGGGAGGTATTGATCGATGCAATTTTTATCCCTGAAACTGCCAGTTTCAGAACTTTCAGAGCACCAAGTCTCATCGATTTTTCACTGGGAATAGAGCAAGGGAATACTCAGCAAAAATGGAGCTGACAAAAAAGAAGATGCAAGGAAATAACTAAAGGCAAATAGAGGAGGAAATGGTCCAAATCCAGGGAAATGTCTGGCCTCAGTGCTGTGCTCTGTGATTCTGACTCAGATCTCCCTGCATTATAGAAACTCTCTCCTCTCTAGATAAACCAGACAGAGTTTCTGAGTGCATCAGGAAACAAGGCTGTTGCTTTTGAAATAACTTCACTTGCTAGTGGTGTTTGTAACTGATGAGGATCTGGGGAAGAACAAACCTGGCTGGCTGTCTTGCTCCCCAGCTTTTTGTTGGAGTTGGCCTTTTAGGTTTTGTCTGTTTATGTTGCCCAGGGGGCTTTTTATTAAGATATCAACTTTTAGCTTCTATCTAACCTCCACAACTGCTCACAAAAATTGACAAAATGATTTATTTCACCCATGGAGGTAGTGAAAATTACCACTTTTAAGGGCAAAGAGTCCACTAGTCCACTCTTTGATAGCACCTTTGGGTGCCTATCTGTCCTTCGTCTCAATCAAAACCTTCAAATGATACCAGTTTCCCCACAAACTGAACAATGCAGTGGAACAGAATCAACGGAGGATGTAGTGGAGGACCACATCGTTTAACTCCTACAGCCACAACTTCATGAGAAAGTCGTCTTCAGTGGGCTAGTAGGCATTTGTAGTTGGATAGGAGAAGTCCAAGAAAAGGATATTTATAGAGCCTTCACTTGGATATCCCTTTTAATTGGGGAAAATGTTACCTTATGGTAAGAAATGCATCTGATATCAGAAGGCTCATAGCTCTATGGTGACTTCACAGAGGTTTTATTTATTGAGCATCTATTATGTCTAGCAAACATGTGAGCACTGTAGATGATACACGGTTGTTTCCTCAAGAGGCTTATAGCCCCTTAGGGCAACGTGCTGGGCAGTGTTTTTCAGATCCAATGCAAATGTGAACGCTTGGTCTTCAACTGGGACACTCATAAAATGACTCTGGGCAGTCCACGTGATGGTCTGAGGTCAGAGTAGTTTGATTTCAAATTTCAGCCCCACTATTTACCAAATGTAGCCTAGAGGAATTAATGTATTTAAGCTCACAGAGGCTTAGTTTCTCATTTGTAAATGAGGATATTCACCTCAGAGGACTGTTGGGAGGATTGAATGCTAGGGCTGCAGAACAGACTCCATGGGTGGAAAGTTTGCATAATGCCATCTTACAAGGCATTTCCCCACCACCACCCTTCTCTACACTGGCCTCCATGCAAAATCCCACAAGTTAGAAAAGAACTATTTTTTATTTAATTTGAAAAAGCATTCTTCACTGTGGGCTCTTGGGTAGCATATAGGTCTTTTTTTCTTTTTCTGGGTCTCTTTTAGTAATGGTGCTATTTTCTTTGTCTTTACAAACAAACATGTTATCATACCTTTTATAAAGAAATCAATCCACTTAGGGGATGTCTACTTTTCTTTTCAAGCCTTGGTACCAATTTACCTTTTTTTTTTTTTTAAATGACACCCCTGTTTGTTGAATTGTGTCTTCCAAAAATTCCTGTGTTGAAATTCTTACCCCCAGTACCTTAGAATGTATCCTTATTCGGAGATAGGGTCTTCACAGAGATAATCAGGTTAAAATGACATCACTGAGGTAAGTCCTAATCTAATATGACTTTTGTTCTTATAAAAAGGGGAACTTTGGAGACAAACACACACACAGGGAGAACACTATGTGAAGATGAAGGCAGAGATCGGGTGATGCTTCTGCAAGCCAAGGAACACCAATGATTGCCAGCAAATTACCAGGAGCCTGGCAAGAGACATGGAACAGATTCTTCCTCACAGTCCTGAAGGAACCAACCCTACCCACACCTTAATCTCAAACTTCTCACTGGCATAACTGTGAGACAATAAATTTCTATTGTTTAATCCACCCAGTTTGTGATACTTTATTAGGGCAGCCCCAGCAAACTAATGCAATGCCAAAGGGAGTCATGCTATGCCTGCATCTTGGCTCACAGAAGAGTACTTTCACGTGTAGATGAAGGATTCACAAGAGTTTAGGCCACAAGCTTGAAATTTAAACAAGCCACAACCTGATTGTGTTGGCAGTTCTGGTTTGAATCCCAGGTCTGTTTGATTCCCAGGCTTTGCTTGGTTCCTGCTCCCTGTGTCTCCTGTTCCTCCACATCTGGGACTCCTTTTTCTGACCTGCAGACTCAGCCCCACTCAGTATTTGCAGGGTGAATCGGTCTTGACCCTGCGATGATCAGCAAGGGCTTAGCTGTAAGGCATGCTACTGTGCTGAAAATCTTACAGAGGCTTCCCAGGGCTTTCAAGACAGAGTGTACACTCTTTGGATTAGTGTAAAAAGTCCTTCATATTTGCACTCTGCCTATCTCTTTAGCTTATTTTATTTTATTTTTTTACTACTCTCCACCCTTGTCTGCTGTCACCATATTAAACTATTTATAATTCTTCAAAAGCATCAAGCTTTTTTTTTTACACCTCTGTGCTTTGAAAGTTCCTAGAATGCCTAGAATGTTTTTCCTTCTTTCTAATGCTCCAGGTTTCCTTTGGTGAACCGCCTCCCCCCACTGACAGTGCACCAGGTTTAGATGGAGACTCATCTCTGGTTTTGGTATGAGGGTTGGGTGCCCAAGATCTGGAAAATTAGAGCACTGGATCCCCCTGATCAAAAGATTAGTTCAGGGATGGGCATGTGACCCAGGCCAGGTCCTGAGATTTGTGCAAGAGCTTTAGGAATTCCACAACAACAAATTCAACAAGTATTTAGTGACCCTTTATATACCAGCCATCTCTTTGCTGGGAATTCAACAGTAAACCCAACAGGCAAAGTGTCTACCCCTGTGGATTCTATACTCAGAGACAGGAGACATTTTCTTGTTCTTTTCTCTTTTAAACATACATCTGAGAATACAAAGGGCTAGACTCTAGTAGTCATTTCGTCACCGCATGAAGCCCGAACACGAAGCAAGCATGAAAGAAGACAGAAGTGAGAAAAGGCGAGAGACCAGGACTGGTGGCATGGTTTGAACCCCTCTATCAAATCCTATCTGAAAATGAATGACCACCAAATTTTTCAGGTTAAACTAATATTTTGTTGTCATTTAAGCCAGTTTGGGCTTTAAGTGATTTGCAAATTAAAGAGTACCAGTTTACGCACCCTTCTGGCATTTAGATGCGAATTTTCTCTGTTTAACTCTCCATTTCTCTACCACTTCATTTATTTGATTAGTTATATCTGCCTTCATTCTGAAAAATATTTAAGTCCCCGTACTGTTATGCAGCAATAACATATAGTAAGTTAGCATAATTTGAAAGTAGGTAGGAAAGATAAGAAACAGAAATGAAACAAATTCATAAAATTCATCCCATACAGAGACATGATTTAGTTTTCAGGTTTCTAGCAGCCAATGTGACAATGGTTATATAATTCTTACACAACTGGAGAGATATCTAAAGTAAAACAGTCCTGTCCTTAGGAAAAACGTAACTATTGGTATTATTAAAATAATAAATAGAAGAGCAGAAAGAAGCACTCCCACCCCAGGGGTGCTTCTCATGAAGAAGGCTCTAGAAACATGATGAACAATGTCCTCAACAACATCCTCACAAAGCACTCACAATGTGTTTCTTGGGGCTGTTTCTCAGAGCATCCTTCAATTCAATGAAATTCATTTCTTCAGAAGGAGCAATTTAATCACTTCGCTTTGTGACAGATACTTTACAGAGTGTATGACAATTGCAATAACGTGAGTAGTTCGGAGTGCTCTGGTATTGCGTAGCAGGGCCAAACCACACAGTCAGAGGGGACAAAGATAGAGTTAGGGAAGATTTCCTGTAAGAAGAGGCACCTAAAAAATGAGCTAGCCTAGGGAAAGATGTGTGCATGCATGTGTGTGCACACACATGTATCCAAGCATTTTGGGCAGAGGGAACATCGTGTAAAAGTGAGGAGGTGAATGCAACTATGAGGAATCCAAGGAATTGACATGTGTCCACACTGGCCACAGTATGGGACACCGGGGAGACCGGTGGTGGCGAGGCTTGGATGAGCCTGGAGAGGCTGGCAGAGGCTGGGGCATGAGTGAGCTTAGAAGCAGGGACAAGTTTGGTGGGGGAAGATGGGCAGCTCCGTTTTGTTTTTTTTTTTTTTTTTTG